>JACEII010000044.1:2137664-2181229 GCA_014332785.1 Antheraea mylitta
GCCGCTGACTCTTCCACTACCCGAGGGGTCGTGATGGCCTGCGTGGGGCCACGGCGATGTCTTGCGGGCTTATACCTCGTGGCAGGCCGCGGATCGCGACCTTCGAGGCCTTGCTGGGTGTGGGGCGTGTAGGTGTACCAACTGGCCCCCTCAAGCTTCTCGACGAATTTTAAGGTGATAAGATGCTCCTCGATGTCCTGCGGGATGAAGCGCACTCCATTCCCGTAGGCGCGAACGTTGGGCCCGTGCCCCAACTGATCCGCCAGTTGTGGGAGTAGCCGAACCCAGTCGTGGTGCTCTCGACCACAATAGGCGGGTAGCGCGGGCCTTTCGCGTCGGGCGATGCAGGCGTTTGTATTTCGTCCGCGGCGGCAGCACTGTCGCGCGGCGGCTGCGAATTAGGGTTCCGCGGGCAACCTTTCGCGACGGAGCGGAGGCGGGTGCGGGTGCGCGCACCGGCGTCGCTGGGTCGGGGTCTGTGCGAGGTTGAGGTGTCAGCGCGGGTGGCGTAGTACAGGCTCTCTTCTTCGGCGGGGCTTCGACTGATGTAGGCGGTGATGGCGATGACGCGCGATCGGACACGGGCCCAGCTTCGGGCTGCACATGCGAGCGCGGTCTTATCGGACGCGGAAGGCAGCTTTCCACTTGCAGCGGCTTCTTGACGCGCAGGAACAGCGCCATCCAACGGAGCATCCCCCCTGCGACAGAGCCCCAGCTAAAATTAGCTGGGCGAGAGTGAGAATATCACTCTCGTACGCATCCGTCGCAGCGGACGCCTCGCCGGGCAGCGACTGCCGTGCATCCGGAGTCGACGTGCTGGGAACAGGCACGGAGGTGCGGAGTCCAGTGGGCGTAGCGGTGGTCGATGTAGAAGCGGTGTCGGGATCCGTAGGCTGGCCAGGGGTCGTCGGGTGGTGGTCTGCATTTTCTTATCCTCCTCCACACATGTTGGGGGGCGGGCAGTCTTCTGTTATCTGGGCGTCTTGTTTGCGTGGGCGTCTTTTCCTACGGGGCCTTCTTGTGGCGTTTTTTCCGCCTCTTGGTGTGGGATCGTTAGCGGGGGCCATCAGTGACGCCCCCGCACCTTCTACGGTTCTCTCGACCGCCGGCCTGGGCTTTCTGGTTCTAGCTGTTCTGGATACGGTCCCTGCTCGTCGGTTCCTTAGCTCCCGCCTGAATACGGGGCAGCTTCGTCTGTTGTTGGTTGTGTTCCCGCCCCCGCAGTTGGCACAGGTTGCCGGCACTTCCTTTGGGCGGTCGCATTGCCGGGCGGAGTCAGGTTCTCCGCACCGGACGCAGGCAATTGGACGATGGCAGTGTAGAGAGGAGTGCCGGAACTGTTGACAGCGGAAACACTGTGCCAGCTGCTGCTCTCCCCTCCAGGCTTCAATTCTGATAGCCGGCATACACATCAACGATGTAACGTTATATATTCCGGGAATTAATCCGGGCGTCCTCTTCAGCACGGCGTGGTAGATGCACCCGGGTCTGCCACGCCGGCCATGAATTTCCCGGACGTACTCTGCCACGAAGCCCTCGCGACGGAGTGCTCCGATGACGTCCGTGGGGGCAATCCCTCTTGGTAGGCCGCGGATTGCGACCTTCAAGCCTTGCTGCGAGGGGGGGGGGGTGTAGGTGAACCAACTCACCCCCTTGAGCTCTTCAATGAACTTCATCGTGATATGGCTCTCTTCAATATCTTCTGGGATGAATCTCACCCCATTCCCGTACGCGCGAACGTTAGGGCCGCGCCCAAACTGTTCCGCCAATCGTGGGAGTAACCGGGCCCAGTCGTGGGCGGACTCGACCACAATCGGCGGGTAGCGCGGGCCTTTCGCGTCGGGAGAGGCAGGAGTTGCGCGAGTCCGCGGCGGCAGCACAATCGCGCGAAGACTGCGTTTTAGGGTTCCGCGGGCCGTCGACCGACGTAGTACGCGGATCGCGCGCAGGAGGCGCTGCGATCGACGCGTAAGTATGCTCGCGGGCATCCTCTTCTCGCGGCGGAGCAGGGGCGGGTGCGGGTGCGCGCACTACCGGCGCCGCTGGGGCTTTGGGTTTCTCGCGAGGTTGTGTCTGCGCGAGAGGCGTTGTGCAGGGCTTCTTTGTCTTCGGTTGGTAGAGCTTCTGATGTGGCAGGCGATGGTGCCGTAACGCGATCGGGCCCGGGCCCAGCTTCGGGTTCGCTGCGCTTGCGGCGCAGCGCTCGACCGAGCGGGCTAGTCGGCGCGTCGGAGTAAGCGGGCGGCGCGAGCTTGCCGCGGGCTGCGCTTGCGAGCGCGGCTGAATCGGCCGGAGAAGGAGGCTTTCCCTCAGATGCGGCTTCCTGGACGCGCAGGAACAGCGCCATCCAGCGAAGCATCCCCTGCGACAGAGCCCCAGCTAAAATTAGCTGGGCGAGAGTGAGGATATCACTCTCGTACGCTTCCGTCGCAGCGGACGCCCCACCGGTCAGCGGCTGACGCGCATCTGGTGTCGGCGTTCGGGGAGCAGGCACGGCGGTGCGGGGTCCGATGGGCGTAGCAGAGGTCGATGATGTAGAGGGGGCGGCGCGATCCGTAGGCTGGCTAGGGATCGTCGTATGGTGGTCTGGTTGGCCCTGAAAAGGGCCTTTTGCAGGTCGTCGGCTCGACGCAAGAGGCGGAGCGGACGGGGAGGCGCTTGACTTGCGCATCGTCGCGTAGTTCGGAGCAGCGGGCTCGCGGACGACCTCGTACGCGTAGACGACGGAGCCGTCTCAACCGAACGCAGTCGGGGCTCTTCTCGCCTACCCCTCTCGGGGCACGCGGGGAAACGGCATCAGGGTGACCCCTCTGGCCGTGGCTTCGCTCTCCCCCCGCAGCTGCGGGGGTGTCTTTTGTTCTCGGGAGCGCCTTTCGTTGCTCCCTGCGGTCGTCTCTTGTGCGATTCGGTGCTCTTACGATGTAGGCGTGTGTGGGCGGCGGCAGTCAGCCACGCGTGGTCCGGCCGTTCTGTGGCGGAAGGCATCGAGCTTTGCTTGGTATTCTTCTTCCATTTGCCTGAGTTGCTCGATGCCTATGGCGCTCCTTAATCGGGCGCCGAATTCATCCTCAGTCCTCTTCAGCAGCTCTTCGAGCTGGGCTTCTTGAAGCGGGGGCGGCGAGTGTTGTCTCGTTTTCCTCGGTGCTCTCTTTTGCGTAGGCGGGTCATTCGCGGGAGCCATGAGGTTCACGGCTTCAGTTGGTGCTTCAATAGTGTTCTGTGCCACCCAGGGGTGTCCAGCTTGCGTCTGGGACCACTCAGGCGCGCGACGGTTCCTGCGCGGCGATTTCTCATTTCTCTTCGGAAAATTGGGCATCTAGCTTTGCTGTTGGCGGGATGGGCGCCCCCGCAATTAGCGCAGGACGCCGGCTCCTTAGGGCGGTCACAATTTCTTGCGTGGTGCGGGCCACCGCACCTCACGCAGGCGATCGGTCTATGGCACTGGTGGGATGAGTGCCTAAATTGCTGGCACCTGAAACATTGTGCCAGCCGGCGTTCTCCTCTCCAGACTTCAATCTGATGGGCATAAATAATAAATGGTCTATCTCGTATATAGCAGGCGTTAGCCCGGGCGTCCTCTTTAGTACCACATGGTAGATACACCCGTTTCTACCCTGGCGTCCGTTGATCTGTTTGGCATATTCTGCTTCAAAGCCCTTCTTGTGCAGGGCTTCGATGATTATCTTCGGGTCTGTCCCGTTGGGAAGGCCGCGGATTGCGACCTTCAGGCATTGTTGGGTGTGGGGCGAGTAGGTGAACCAGCTCGCCCCCTCCTGTTTCTCGAGGAAGTCTTGCGTGTCCCGGTATTCTTCAGCGTCTTGCGGGAAGACGCAGAGTCCGTTGCCGTACGCCCGGACGTTGGGGCTGCGTCCCAACCTGTCCGCCAACCGTTGGAGTTGCGTTGCCCAGCCGGGCAAGTTCTCGACAACGATCGGCGGAAATCGCGCGCCTGTTGCGTCGGGTTCGCTGCGCTTGCGGCGCAGCGCTTGACCGAGCGGGTTGTTCGGCGCGTCCGGAATCGCGGGTAACGCGATGTTACCGCGGGCGGCGCTTGCGAGCGCGTTCGCGTTGGCTTCGGAAGGTGATCTCTTCTCAGCTACAGCTTCCAGGACGCGCAGGTACAGCGCCATCCACCGAGCCATCCCCTCCGACAGAGTTCCAGCTACAATTAGCTGGGCGAGAGTGAGAATATCACTCTCGTAATCCTCCATCGGGGGGGGGGGGCGTCCCGGCGTTCGGCAGCTGACGCGCGCCTGAAGTCGACGGAGTCGAAGCAGGCACGGAGGTGCTGGGTCCGGTGTGCGTAGCGGTGGTCTTGATTCTTGAGGCGGCAGATTCCTTGGGCGTAGCAGAAGTTGTCGGGTGGCGATCTGGTTGGTCCTGAAAAGGACCTTTGCTCAATCGTCGGCTCGACACAGGAGGCGGAGCGGACGAGGAAGCGCTTGACTTGCGCATCGTCGCGTAGGTCGGAGCGGCGGCACTCTCGGACGACCTCGTACGCGGTGACGACGGAGCCGTCTAACCGAACGCCGGTCGCTCCGTTCCTTTTATAATGATGTCGAGTGGTAGGGAAAGAGGCGTAACCGGATGACGCAACTAGTGCGGGTAGTTGTAGACGCTGACACGGCAATCGGATAATTTTATTAAAATGTGGGTTGGCGCCGACATATACATAGTTATAACATTTAATATGTTTTGTAAAAATGGACGCATGAAGTCAAGGGCATAGATAATAGTTTTACTATCACTATACAAGTCTATGTAATTCTATGGTGGATGAAAATATTGCTTTTAATATTGTCTTCTATTATTGTTTTCCCCTAGTTATTAAATTTGTGATATTGCCGTTAAGCTTATATTGCTCTTTTACGATATTTTGTTCATTATTTTCTCATACAAATAATATTTCTGGATTTGTTATGGAGAAACTAATTTAATTGGTTCATGCTTTCTGAGTTAATTTGTAGATGTAGTACTCCTTCGAACAGTATGTCCTATTTCAATACTGTTTTTGCGTATTAATTTAAAATATATTAAGTAAAATAATGGCGACTACTGACAAAGATAAAAAGTCCGTCAGTAATGTTTGCTCCCATGCTGGCCAATACGCCTCTACCCTTCTACACCTACAATCTTTGGCAAAATTGTTGACCGCTCTGAATATAGTTGTAAAATAGACAAATATAGTTATAAATACGTCTTATATTATATGTATAAAATCGAAACAAAGGTAAATAAATGCCAATTCTGTACTCCCATATTAAAATCTTGACTAAAAACGTGCGAACCCGAATTGACGGTTATATTAAGAGCGGCCAAAAAGATATTGAAAAGAGCTGTAAACTGGCTTATTCCGATCGAAGGTAAATTAAAAGGCAGTAACTTTAGTCGACTTATCATCATGTGTATAGATAATAGCTCGTACTAAAACCGAAGTATTTGGAAACGTAACCGTTTGGCTTTAAAATGCAGTTAGTTTTATCCATTTGTCACTTGTTTTCACATTTTGGAACCATTTCAAATATTACATATCTAGGTTACTATCGATTTAAGTAGTGAAAAGTTTCGTAGTATGATTTCTTATCATTTTAAGTGTAGTTTGATGGCTGAACAGAGCAAACTGATCTGGCAATTAAAA
Organism: Antheraea mylitta; assembly: GCA_014332785.1. Lineage (NCBI taxonomy): Eukaryota > Metazoa > Arthropoda > Insecta > Lepidoptera > Saturniidae > Antheraea > Antheraea mylitta. The sequence goes on from JACEII010000044.1 coordinate 2,143,303, forward strand.
ACTATGAGAGTCGAGCATTTGTAGCTAGTTTGCAGAATTCCAACGCGTTTGTATTAATCACAATGATTAATTTCGTGATTGTCATTCTGTGATAACCAAAAACGTCTATGCCTTATGCATGTGACCTAAACAGACTAGCGTACGACCTAAGTCAGGTACAATTAACCCAACATTAACAAAAGAATTTAATTGTCATTTCCCGATGGATCTTTTACAATTTTCTTGGCGCTTGTTCGTATGAATAGTGCATACATTAGTTTTGGACCAGTCATAGTATTGTCTCGTCCATTATGAACAATTTTAGTGCGATAAACGTAGAAAAAAATACACCCGAGATGACTAGTTTGTCTGGAAGTATGTTTCATTTAAAATTTGTTTAAAGGCGGGTGCGCTTTTTCACTTGACGCGTAACGCGCATACGTAACGCGGTTTTATATTTCAGTGTCTAGTAAATGTCAGTTTTGTGCAAACTAACGCGAGCAGCACCGCGCCGCGCTGCCCTACAGTTTGTTAATATTCCACGTCCTTTCGAACACGAGCCAACGACGTGCTTCGATTAGTAACACTAGTTTTAAGGTACGGATTTAGTAATGGGGTGCGGTTTAGAACACTGTATATTGAGATTTTAATCTGATAAGAATAATAAAAAAGAAAAAAATTTGAAACATATTTTTTTTTTATATCACAGGAGGCAAACGATCACCGCCGTCCTTAGACACTAACAACATTAAGGGAGTCGCAAGTCCGTTGTCAGCCTGTGTTTGGGGAAGAGTGTAGGGAGGACGATGAGAGGGGAGAAGGAATGTGGGCCTCCTGCTCTCTCACTATCCGTTCGAAACGCACCAATGCAAACACTGTTACTTCAGGTCGGTTTTCTGCGAGAGGGTGGTACTACCCCGGGCGAGCTGACCTATTCATGCTGAAACCAGTTATAGCTTCAGCGTGGCTCTACCACAAACAAAATTTTAAACGTTCTGAAGTTAAAATTCGTAATTTAAATCCGTATTCTTCTATTTTTTTTTTGTTTAAATATGTATGTAATGTAAAGGAGTAACAATTTCATATTACTAATAAAGTAAACAAAATCAATAATAAGTAATAAAAATCAAGTAAGATACTACTAAATCTAGTAATAAATATACAAATAACAATCACAAATCATAATCCAACTGAATTTATAAAGAGAAACCCAAGATAGCCAACAATTTTTTTTTTTTATAGAAGCACGACAAAGTGATTGCGCTAAGCCTGATGTTAAGCATAGTACAGTCCAAAAACATCGGCAACCACCGAGAGACAGATTATCCATCGCCGGTCGTCGCTGTCATGGCGGCCATGACGAAAGTCACCCGGTACTGGATATGCACAGGCTGATCCCGAAACGCGACGCGCAGAAGCGAGTCACTATGACGGGCTTTTTCGACATATGCATGGTGGTTGCGACTCAGTCGGGCTGTAAAACCCTACCACCCCGCTCTCGCCATTGCCTCGTTCGTTGATCAGCAGGGTGCACCACGTGCAGGTGAGGTTGGCTTGGGTGTCTCAAGTCTTAAGATGTTATTCGACACCCCTTACACCCCAATTAATTTAAAAAGAAAATAAAACTAAAAAATCAAGATCCACAAAACAAAAAATCTCAGATCGAAGTTAATACAGTACTTTGTCATTGCATTTTTCAATTAAACAGACACAAACACTGGAAAATTAAAATCGCAATTGATTTTGATTTTGTGGCTAACTTTATCGACTAATTAATAATGGTAGAAAATGCAGATTCCAGAGTTTAGTTTAGTTTGTGTGATTGTTTTTAAATTAGTATATGATACTTATATCAAATAATAAATAAAAAAAGTATAATAGTAAAAATAGTAACATTGTCGCTCAGTCTATAAATCTTAGGTTATTACTAGTAACAACCTGCAACTTTGTCCACGCTAAATTAGAATATATAAATGAATAATACTTAATGGCTCGTATAATATATAAAATACGAGAGTATATAAAATTCTCCATGAAAAAATGTATAAAAATGTATGCAGGTATATCTGACATTGACAAAAGCCACCATAGTCTATAGAAAATTGGCATATGTATGTCTTTTTTCATGACGATAGATTTTATGCTATCTATTTTACATGACACTAGATGCCGTTAGGCTGCTGTTTTTGTTAGTCGAATGATTACGATTTTAGTAAATTAGGAATTATCCCCCGCAGTTCTAAATCCGTCTCTGCTATATCTAACCGATGCAATGTCTTTAATAGTGTCCATAAATTGAATTCATACATTAGAATGCTAGAAACTAACCGAGTTAATAGAATGCATTTGTATTGCAGTTTTATTTGTATTTCTTGAATATTCATTGGGTGGTCGGATTCGTTTCGTTTTATGTAATGAATTAGTTGCTTTTATTTTCAATATATTAAATTAAATTCATGATGCCGTCCGCTGCTTTTTTTAAAGCACTAGATTATATTAAAACTAGCTTCTGCCTACGACTTCGTCTGCGTGGAATTGTTGCTTTTGGCTAACGCTAAGACGCAGCGGATGCTCTCAAATGGGAAAATACCGAATTTGAAACGTTCTTCATCAATGCTCAGCTCCTATTGGTCTTAGCGTGATAATATATATAGCCTATTGGCTTCTTCGAGAAATTAGCTATCTAACACTGAAAAAATTTTTCAAATCAGATCAGTAGTTCCTGAGATTTATGTGTTAAACCAAACAAACTAACAAACTGTTTGGCATTATAATATTAGTATAGACTAACTGTGCTCGCGACTTCGTCTGCGTGGAACCCTATGTAAAAGACAGTGATTAATAAAATCATCTGAATATATTAAGTTTATTTACTTGTTTACTTTTATCTCGTACTTAACTCCAGTCGTCATTCAAATTACAATAACTTTTGACAGAGTGAACCGATTTTAATGAAACCAAGACTACGTTACTCCCGAAGATATGCTTTATCATTTATTTATTTATGTTTTATTGTGAACTCAGTACTTTAGCAGTGATGCGTGTTTATACAAACAGACAGAGAGATAGACAGACAGACAAACATTCCTAAAAATGTTTGAAATGTATTCTATTACTTATTCCTAGGAACATGCAACAATTTTTTTCACGAAAACCGAAAAAGAACAAATACGTTAGATTTACATTTTATTATATGAAGAAGAAGATTGGATAAACTTCCTTCCATTTTCTATTCCAAATTGTGTGTCACTGTGTGGATACGCTACGGTTTATTTTTTAACATGTCTGGCAGTAGTGGTGTTCGCAGAATTTGTATTGTTTTATAAGCAGGCTGTGGCAGCTTCAATAGATGTACGGTTCGTATCCTCATTGAAGTGTTCATTAGTATACACACAATAGAGGAAGAGATGCTCTTGGAGATTACGAATCATTGGCATTGCTATTTTTATTAATACAGCAATAATCCAATAAGGATAATCCAAAATCCAATAAGGATTTAGTTATATTAAGCATTGAATTTAAATCAAAAGGACTGTGTACATTATATAATATCAATATAGCGTAGAACATATCATCAATTTAAAATTATGCAATACAAATTGTTTGTGCGATGAGATTTTTGTGGAAACTTCTTTGACAGGAGATAAACTTATCATTTCGCATCATGACATGTTAGTAAGCATGACCAATGGCAGCTTGTGTTCATGTAATATTGATATTTTACAGGTCATTATAGGTTTGATTGATTAATAAATTTTATTAGAACGTATGTAGTTATTGCTCTGTACGCTATAGATGCGAAAACCAGATTATTAATAGTGTAAATACAGAAATTATGAAATTTAAATAATTGACACTATAATTAATTTAAAAACTCAAAAGATAGAATTTACTCCATCGTTTTGAGTTTTCACTTCTGTCAACAGTCCTTATGACTGGCTCAACTTTTATATTTTGATTAACTCTAAATTTTAAAGTACCTAAAACATTTGAATAATACATGTGTCTGCACTGATCAGAAACTTAGATTGTGATATTGTTACTACTGTTACTATTCATTGGTGCTGCGCTCCTATTAGACTTAGCGTGATGATATGTTATAACCATCCTTGATAAATGAGCTATATAACATTAAAAGAATTTTTCAAATCGGACCAGTAGTTCCTGAGATTAACCCCTACAACCTCACAAACGTTACCATATAATATTGGTTACCGTATAACATTGGTAAAGATAAGTTAAAGAAAATTATATCTCACGTATGTTCTATATACAATATGTCTTCTCGAAACTCGCTAATTAAATTAAGGAATATCGTATGTAAAAGAGATACTTTATCGTTTACGGTGTAAATAATCTATTAAACGACTTCATAAGGCGTCCCCCGCGGTCTATACAATAACTTAAATTAACAATGAAAGTTAATTTTACCGGGTTACCGTAAGAGGTATTAATGCTTACCCACCCTCGATAACAACCCTCGCTTATATTATATAATTTTAATTAATAAGGGAGTTCACAGAACAGATGGGGTTTCTCCCGTCCCGTTGGCCTACATTATTTAGTCGGATTACATAATTATTTCTCTCTTGATTTATGTATTGTCTTCCTTCTTTTGTTATTGAGAAGTTAATAATGGGATTGTTAGTGATATTGGTTTTTGAGGCTTTTGTTTGAATTTCTTATAATATACATATATTACAAATATATGAGTATCTAAATCAATAGAGGTGTTTCGCTTGATTTAAATTTTTCGCGGTCTTATGCCTCACTCGGTATTATATTTTTCTCGAACTGACTACTCTATTGACCTAGCAAGGTCTTAACAACTTCACCGGACTACTAATGAGAGCGCTCAGGGCACTAAGCCGATTTTATTTCACAACTAGCTCAAAGGTGCACGGCACACCTCGGCTTGGGCTGTTGTCTGATACATGCAATTCGCGACCTATCTGAGCTGATCTAAGCTAACTATTCATACATATATGAGTTGTTGGAAATATATGTGTACCAAGCATACATACCTCAACAACTCTTATATATATAACGTATCAGATAATTTTCTAAAGTATTTCAGTTTGATAAGGGTAAAAGAAACAAAACCCTTCCACTTTCATGTGTAGCGTGTATGCACGCATGTGTGTAGGGGTGATATGTGTAATGTTGTTGCAGTGATGTAAGATTTTGTGTCACTGTATCGCGCGAGTAGCGCATTCAAGGGCTCCACACCGATGGAACGGACTCACGCTTGAACCGCTGCCGAGAGGGGCCTAATCTGATATGCGGGAGCGAAATTGACCCCCAGACGCTCTATTTGGAGAGATAGGCTGGTACTGATCGTTCCCTGCTGTTATTTTATCGGGGGGATCGGTAAAAATATGCCGCGAAAGTCTTTTGTAGCACGCAGCGTTGGGTACAGTTTCGTATTTTGCGGCGGATACTACTAACGAACTGGAACCTCGTTCGATGCTACATATCCCGCCTGCATTATCATTGCTTTGTACTCTCATAGAGTGACTTACTGACCGAAAGTTTGCGTGATAATTGCTTAGCTCCTCTTGGAAGTAGCGTGGTGCTAAGTATTCTTTAACTATTCTTGATAAATGCACAATAATATATAACATAATATAAGTAAATAAACATACTGACTTTTGTGTGATCATATTCATTCACCAAATAGCGCACGACCAGTTGCAAGAAATCGAACCTACATCAGACGACACGGTGTTTGGACATGCTAGCAACTAATCCAACATAGTATAAAGGATGCCTTAATGTAGGAGATAGTCACCACCACAAAACCGAATGTGCTGGGCCCATTTTAAATTTTCTTCGGGGTGATGATCACTCCTGAGTGAAACCGTTATTTAAACAGCAACTCTATAATAATAAGAGACAATTATCGTTAATCCACTTACCTTACAGGCTCGGCGTTCCTGTCACGCTTCCACTGTCCTAGGTCTGTTTATAATGGTGTGTGTATAGTGTCTGTATGTATTCGTGTAAAATGTGTAGGAAGCACAAACACTAATAAACACAATAGTCTTTTCGATAGTTCAAAATGTTCAATATAAAATTAATGTATTACACAAAATATATAACAAATATTAATACTTGTGGGGCGTTAAGACGCTTTAAAAACCCACGAGAATGTTAATATAAATTAATAAACACAATTAATACTACAAACACGTGGGACGTCAACACATCTCAAAATTGTTCAAGAATATTTCGCATCTGAAACGAAGAAATGTGCAGGCAAGCGAACCTTTTTTTTGTAACTCACTTTTTTTGCCCACATTCCTTAACACTTAATGTAAAATTTATGTAAATTTTTGAAATTTTACGCTTTAAGATAGTTAAAAAGGAATTTACAACAAGACGGTACATGAATTTTTGTTTATGGGACACTAGTGGGCCCGTTGGACGTTATCCCACCCTGATTTTTTTTTTTTTATATCATAAGAGGCAAACGAACAAGTAAGTCACCTGATGTTAAGTGATCACCACCGTCCATAGACACTTGCAACATCATGGGAGTCTCAAGTGCGTTGCCAGCCTGTGTTGGGAGAGAGTGGGAGTGGCGTCAGAAAAGGGTAGGGAGAGGATGGAAAGTGAGGTGAGGCAGGCCTCCGGCTCTCTCAATGACCGGACGATACGCAACAATGCAAGCACTGTCACTTCACGTCGGTTTTCTGCGAGAGGGTGGTATTACCGACCCATTCATGCTGAAACCAGTAGTAGCTTCAGCATGGCTCTACTACTATCTGATAATAAAAAAAAATTCTTGACCAAGAAACTCCGTTCAGTATTTTTTTAGTTTATCGCTAACAGACAGACAGACAGGACGTGTCAGAGGACTTTGTCCTCTAATAAGTAGTGATAAAAAAAAAACGTGAATGTCACTCTGACCAAAGGTTTAGGTAACTTACTCGATTTGATGGCAGTTACTGTGGGTAAAGATAAATGGATTCCATTCCGAACTCACCTTTCCCATAAATGTCACACGTCCTATGAGATTCACATGAAAATATTATATATTATTGTACCAAATCTCGCGTCAAAAAAATACACAAAAATATTCAATATCATATAGCACTATCACGTCAACTTGATTTCAGATAGACGATAAATTGAAATGTGTCTCTAAAATATTATGAGATACCGCTACATGACACTAAGTAGTACCACCCTCTCAAAGAAAACCGACGTGAAGTAACATTGTTTGCATTGTTGCTTTTCTTTCAGTCATTGAGAGCGCCGGACCCTGCCTCTTTTCTTCGCCCCTCTCATTTCCCCATCCTCCTTTCTCACAGTTCCTCCCAAACACTGGCTGGCAACGTACTAGGGACTCCCTTGGTGTTGCTAGTGTCTATGGACGGCGGAGATCACTTAACATCAGGTAACCCACCTATTCGTTTGCCTCCCATGATATATAAAAAATGATAATTAATGTAATAAATAATAGATATAATACAAATACATTAATTAATAATCTATTTATTAATTTATAGTGCATATTCTTTGAAAGTCGAATTAAGTATTTTAACATCCATTATTAAACAAATTAAACGTTGCCCGCTGTCCGCAACAACAATATTAAGTATAAATTAAGTTACTAAGTTACTACTCGTTCTAAATATAAATGTCGACGTAGGTGGTAATAATAATTTATTTACTAATTTACAATAAATCCTCTTTGAAGTTTGAATTAAGTTTATATAGATTTTAAAATGGGAACGATTCATTCGTAGTAAATACCAGTAATTTAAAATACACAATTTAATATTTAAAAACATGAACTATTAGAAACATTTCCGTGTTGAAATAACTTCCAAGTTGTTTTAAATATTCAATATTGGATTTCTATAAGTTTTAAACGTGATTTAGTTCAACAGGCCTTGCAGTATATGGGAAAGTAAGTTCTATTATAGGGCTTAGATGGTTATCGGTTCGATTTACGCATATGACTAATTTTTATGTTTTGAACATAATTGTCAATTTTGTGTCTGTGTATGTGTGATATATAGATTGTAAAGTATATTATATATTAACTTCAACAGTGTTTGACCCTTGATGGCTCAATTGTCAGCGTTATCTCACACCGCCTAGATGTACGTGGAACTTGTGGCGGTCAGTTTCCGCCGGGCGGACCGTTGGGGCAGCGATCCAAGGTGACTAGCATAGTTCGGTTTCTTGCCGCTCAACAATACGCTTTGTCGATACACCGTGGTGTTTTAGTCTGTGCGAGCCGGACATAACCCACTCTCTCCCCCGAGAGAGTGGCGTATCGATAAGGGAGATGCCCACGTTAATAAAAAAAGAAGGTTCGAATTTTTTGCAACTAATTTGGAGCTTTCGATGAGAAAATGGTAGGATGAAACCATAGCACTGTGGTAGGGTTTTTTAAGTCCACCTAACTAGTTATCAACTTCAAAATTCGTTACCAATCATCTGTTCTTGTGTTAATCCTCTCAAAAAATACTACAGCCATTTATTTATAAAAGTTATTTTGACTTACTTTGAAGTATAGTTTAGAACTTGACATCGACACTGTGTCTCGTATTATAACTCTATATTGTCAGTTAGACGTGAAACTTGAAACTTAATGACACACTAAGTTCAAAAGTGGGTCCGTGTACGTGAGGCCGCGTCGAGTTACGACCTCCATCGCTAAGTAAATGTACATGGGATATTATACTTCGTTGTTTTCTAGCAAACACTGATTCCATCATTTGCTTTCACCAATACAATTATATATATTTAAGTACCGATAAGTATGGCTTTCTCGAGACTTGTATTGATACTCTATTTGTGAAGTCGAAAAATACAAAGTTTAAATCGTTCTTTGAAACTATATTTGAGACATTCGTTTTTGTTCTCAATGTGTTCCAAGTCTAAACTCATCATAGAAATGTTTTACGTACACGTTTTCAGATGTAAGGAAAGGGATAAAAGTGGCTTGTTTTGGAAGTATAGTTGAATTACATAAATAGAAGGGTAATCGGGCGCAAAAGGTACCTAATATTATAGACGATAATTTAACATGATAACAACTCGGAAGCTTCGGCCGATGACGTGGAAGAGATCAGTTACGTCACAAGTCGAACGCTTAAGCCAATTGCGCCTCTCTGTAGCTTGTTCCGCGCTCGCGCTTACACGCTCGGCTCAGGCGAACGCGACAATCAGTCATGATTTGTCGAGCGTGTAACTGGCGTTCAGCGATTTATAAGACGTTACCACATCAAAAACCGAGTCTGCTTGTAACGCTTTCGTTAACGCAATCCGTCATTATTAAATTGTACCTATAGGTGCGTTTGATCTAGAAAAAAATAACTATTCCCGAGAGGTACATTAATTCTACAATAACGGAAGGAAAGCCGTGGGCAAACGCTAGTGACTTAATAAAAATAGTACCTGGGCGACCGAGCCTAGCTCGGTTCTTTAAAAATATTTTTAAATTAAAATAAACTGTTAGGTTTGCCTCACAAAATTAGCATTTTTTACCAAAAAAAAAAAATTAAAATGAAATATGTCTCTGTTGCTGCCAGTCGGATTCGAATTGGGGTCATACGAATTTTCGAAGCAGTCGATTTCAAATCAATCTCAAATCTCAGTTAAAAAAAGTTTCTATGAATAAAATCTACCTAGATCGATTTATCGTCCCCGGAACTACCTACATACTAAGTTTCACGTAAATCGCTGACGCCGTTTCCGAGATCCTCAATATATACAAATATAAAAATATACAAGAATTGCTCGTTTAAAGGTATTAGATAAATTATTTATTATTTACTAAACCAATAAATAGGAGTAGAAACATAAAACGTAGGCGAAAATATTACAAACTTTTTAAAGTGAATGCTGTTATTTTAAACTAGCTTTTGCCCGCTACTTCGTCCGCCTGGAATAGTTATTTTAGGCTAAAGTTAATACGCAGCGGAAGCTCTGAAAAGGATAAAGAAATGATTTTGATACATCTTAGCGTGATGATATATAGTATACAGCTTTCCTCGATTTTTTTTCAAACTGGCTACTTACGCGAGCGCCTAAGGCACTCAGCCGATTTAATTTTGACAATTAGCTCATGGATGCACAGCCTACCTCGGCTTGGGCTGTTGCCTAGTTCATGCAGTTCGCGTTCTTACCTTCCTCGATAAATGAGCTATTTAACACTGAAATAAATTTTCAAATCAGACCAGTAAGTAGTTCGTGAGATTGGCGCGTTCAACCAAACAATTACGTTTAGATTTAAGAAATGCGACCAAAATGGAACAAAAAATCAATACAATAAGGTACTAGAAATTAAGATAAATAAAGATGACAAAGAATCGCCAAAAGAACAAGGCTAAAAAAAAAAAATAAGTATTGCCAAAAGAAAAAGGCAAAATAAAAACAAAAGAGCAAACAAGGGCTCAGATTATGTCTGAGGGAAAAAGGGGGACATAAAAAAAAAAAACCAAACACACCCTCCAACTTTGTAATATTAGGATAGATTTGGTGGAATTGAAGCGGCTATATTCCCTCGAAATCAATTTAGTAACTTGAATATAAAAAAAAACATATAAAAAAGAGTAACATGGTTAAAAATAGTCTATTTTATTTCGTGTAATAAGATTCGCTGAACGAGGAAATCCATTACATTTCCATTTCAACATAATCGAAAGATTCATCCGTAAACAAGAAAGCATCTCGCGAGATATCGTCTAATATACGTAATATTTTTATATAATATGAGAATCTCAGAGGACACTCGCTAGAGGAAGAAAAAGCGATAGGAGCTTGTCTGGAATGATATCCATTAATCTGAACTCATGGCCGTGACTGTCGCCGGAGGGGACAAGTTTCTCTCAACGTACAGTTACTGCAGCGTATTTTGATGTCAACAGATTTTATGATACAAGTTATTTGTTATTATTAATTTAATTTTATATACAGTGTTGTGCCACTGATTTGATTACATACCACATAAGTACTCGTATAAACGAATAAGTACCGCCTTATAAAGCTGTCGTAGTAGTCCGCTTGAAGATTTATTTTTTCATATTCGTTTCAACGGTTAAGAAATAATTACATATGGACACTATATAGAACGCTTATATATCTTAGAGAAAAAGTAGGATGGATATTTCTGGAAGGATGACGTCATTGCCCGAGAGATTCGACAAAATTAGAGACGCGCATTTTTAGATTTACATTGTTCCTAGTTCTTATGGTCGATGATTCATATATTTTTGTAACAACGAGTTTGCCTAGAATTTTTAAATTTGTATGTTATATTTAAGATCTATAAATGCATGTGATGTGACGCAGACAAAGTCGTTGACGGTTACTTGTGTTCTATAAAAATATACATTTTTATTTCTCAATTATTAAGCATAATACTGTTTACTACAAAGAAAGTATACTAAAGAGTTTATAAGGAAGAGGTTAGTAAGTCCTAGTTAGTAAATAACTTAATTATCTTTTATTTCATGAATCAAAATATATATTTTTAATGAAATATTTATTTTTATTGCTGTGTTGGTTTATTCATTTACTTATTTATCTGACCATACATTCATCCATCATCAATTCTTTATTCATACATTTTCATTACATTATCGGGTAATTTTAAATTAATCTGAAGACTGAATTATGTCAAACTAACATACTCTTCGTCATATGTGATTCAATTCTATACATTAATATAAATACCGAATGGTGTCCTCCACTCTTACCTTCTCCGGTCATGACTATTTTTCAAGCCGCAGGGTAGCTGTGTGAAGTGGGGTTGTAAAAAAAAATGGACATCCGTCGAGTCTTTCGGCTGCGTTATTACAAACTATCAGTAAAGTAAACGCTGGTTTATAACAAAACACCTCGCAAAAATTAAAAGCAACCCAGTAATATTTCAAACGATAGTAATAAAAATAGATCACAATAATGAGGTCTTAGGTTTTGTGTTATAAATACTAGATAGGAATAGCTTTATTTCTAAAATTCTATTTAAGTTAACTCTATAGTTAACCTCTTACCTATGTAAGGCCCCAAACTATGCAGTGTCTGTAACATTTGACTAAAAACTGATGGCGGCGCATAATTACTTGGAAACAAAGTTTAATTAATTTTTATATATGATATATATATGTTTTTATATATAAATTTGTCTTCTGTACGTGTGTTTGTCACTGAACCCGTTCTAAACGGCTGGACCGATTTTGATGACATTTTGTATGCTTGTTCCAGTGGAGCCGAGAATGGCTTAGATTCACAATTAGACTCGGTAGGTGGCGCTGTGGTAGAGTTCTAGGATTTTTTTTATTGCCAAAGCAGCACAACGTCCGCCGGGATCGCTAGTAATAATGCTAACAATTAAGAAGGAAAAATGAATCTAATGTACAATGCGTAGAAATCGTCACGGCCATGAAATAAAATAGGAGCAGACGAATTAAAATTATTTAGAAAAATAATTGAGCCGTCACGGGACGTCTGGCAGATGTGAAACACATGTGTAACGTAGTAAAAAACACTGAATACACTATAGGTATGCGAGCTCAGCATGGTAGCGACGCCACGGCTCGCCACGCCAACAGTCAGGTTTACCCTTGTCTATACATGTTTCATATCAAAATTATATACTTCACGCTATGTTGTAAATAACACTAACGTCTGTTTACAATATAATTGCCAATCTCAGCCGGTTTGAGGGGTTTCTTTGAGGAAAGCGACTGAAAGATGCTTAATTTATTTGAATTGACATCGATAACGTTTGATGTACAATATGCCCAATTATCGTTGAAGACCTTAGAAATTTATTTTTGACGACTCATATTTCTTAATTGAAGGCTATACAAATATTTATGTATTATATTTTCTCGTTTAATCAATTCGTGAACAAATTGATTGCATGTTTGTTATATAAATTTAAAGGAAATGGAGTGATTATTATAAGAAAAACAAATGTTACAATTTTGGTCTTATCATTTACTAAGGTTTTATTGAGGTATATGATCTTTGAGGTATGAAATCTTTTTAATTATCTTATCAAGCGATGAAAAAAAACATCAATTTGCTCTAATCCTTGCAATCCACATATCATGGCAGGAAAGGGTTCTTCTAAATCTGTCCGGCTAGTCTATCGCTTTCTTGTATGTTTTTATTTCTCGAACTGCCTACGCTATTGACCTAGCAAGGTCTTAACAGCTTCACCAGACTACTTCTTGTATGTATATATAGTATATAGCCGTTTAGTCGTCGCATTTCATTTTTTTTATATCATAGGAGGCAAAAACCAGGCACCACCAGGGGAGAGTCGCAAGTAAGGGGTTAGAAGGGGGAGGGGAGAGGGGAGTGAGGGGAAGGGGAGGGGGAGAGGGGGCTGGGAGGAAGGGAAGAGGAGAAGTGGGTCACCGGCGCTCTTACAGATCGATCGAAACGCAACAATACATGCCCTGTTACTTCACGTCGGTTTTCAGTGAGAGAGTGGTACTACCACGGACGAGCCGACCCATTCATGCTGAAGCCATGCTCTACCACCTTCAAGCGTATTGCTTTTTGCGTCTTCAAAGTACTATATTAAAATATACTTTGAGCTCTTTATTGTGGTCGACTTTTGACCACTACACGACTACTAATAACATTAAAGCAGCTTCTGTCCGCGATTTCATCCGCGTGTAATAGTCACTTTGGGTTAACGCTAACTTTAACTCGCGACTTCGTTTACGCAGAAAGAATAATGTGTAAGTTAACCCCGATTTTGAAACATTCTTCATTGGTGCTTCGCTCCTATTAACCTTAGCGTGATGGCATATCTATAACCATCCTCGATAAATTAGCTATATAACACTGGAAAAATTTTTCAAATTGGACCAGTAGTTTCTGAGATTAGCGCGTTTAAGTAAACAAACACCTCAGCTTTATAATAATACTATGGGAGTATAGATATTTTAAAAATTGGCCGTGTCTATGAAATTAATTAAAACGTATATTACAAATACGCGGCCCGGTCCATTAATCTAAGTGCGTGGACAGTCCTCTTAATGCAAATGATGACCCGACATACCCACTTCAGTGGAGATCCCGTGCCTTTTCGATTTATTCAAACTAATATGATGTATTAAGGTGTTTTGACAGCGACCCTTTTCGCTTCCATAATATTTGCCTAAAATTATTTTTGAACCGTATACAATTATGTTAAAAGACTAAGTGTTTCTAAAATGCTTTTATCCTTCGTTACGTATATTCAAATGGTCAGCAGATCATTTGTCCGGATCACGGAGTCACAGTACACATAACACCAAGTATGGAAACTTCCTATAAACGCTCTCACCGACACACTCACGCAAATAGAGGGCCTGCTGTATAAACTGTCAACGTCTCCCATACCCAGGAAAATAATACGTGTGATAGCGTCATACCTCAAGGATCGTCGGGTGGTAGTGGCGGTCGAGGAGGTATCCTCCACGGAACGCCAAGTACGCGCTGGGGTACCCCAGGGCAGCTGCCTGTCGCCTGTGTTATATGCGCGATATACCGACGACATTCCCCGGGTCGGCCGGGCAGAGCTAGCGTTGTTCGCGGACGATGCGGCGTATTTTGCGTCCTCAGCAAACAAAAAATACGCCGCAGACTATCTGCGTCCGACTATGGCGGCTCTGCCAGACTGGCTAGATCGGTGGAGATTGACGGTCAATGTCGCCAAAACACAGGCGTTCATCACGGGGTCACACCCGTATCCACCTCCACTACTCCTACAGGGTCAGAGCGTGCTATGGCTGAGGCAAGCCAAATACCTGGGAGTCCACATTGATGCACAAATGAGATTTGTTAAACACGTTGACAATATCATAGGACGTGTGAAAGCCACGAGAGGACTTCTACGACCTATTCTAGCATCCAGAATACCCATAAGATCAAAGCTAGCTATATACAAGATGTATATAAGGTCACGGTTGACATATGCGGCACCGGCATGGTACGCATATCTATCTAACACCCAAAAGGAACGCCTGCGAATCCAAGAGCGGCAAAGTCTGAGGACAATAGTGCAGGCACCTCGTTACGTCAGAAATGACGTCATCAAAAGAGACCTCAAGTGGGAGGATCTTGACGCCTACATCTCTAGGACGGCAACAGCCATGTTCCGTCGGGCGGACGCGACAAGCTTCCCTTTAATAAAAGGGATAGCGCTGCTTCACGCGCGGTCGCCAGACCGACGGACAAAACCGTCTCCAAGAGCCCTAGCCACTCCAGAAGAGGAGGGAGGCTAATTTACAATCTCAACCAAATCTGAAATCAGAAGCAGGAGATAACTAACCGCTAACAAGCTGTCTCACCCAATGACCGGCTCGTATTTACGAGTCGCGCTGAAAACCACTTAAAAGTGCGCAGCACTGACGAGTTACCTCGCCCGCCCACACAAAGGGTAGGCAAAGACGGCCACCGCGGTCACGCAAATATGCGCATCGACACGACCCCTAAGCGAACTTTTTTTTTCCGAACTGACTACGCTATTGATCTAGCAAGCTCTTAACATCTTCACCGAACTACTAAGGCGAGCGCTTAAGGCACTCAGCCGATTTTATTTGGGCAACTAGCTCAAGGGTGCACGGCACACCTCGGCTTGGCTGTTGCCTGTTACATGCAAACTCGCGACCTATCTTAGCTAACCTAGCTAACTGTTCATATATATTTGAGTTGTTGAGACGCATATGTGTACCAAGCATACACTCGCGGTGCTGTCCGTAGAATTCCTTTCAAAACATCTCGTCGATGCGCGTGTTTGCGTGAGTGTGCCGTTTTCGAGCGTTTGTTCGTAGTTTCCGTACTGTGTCTCATATTTATACTGTGACAGAGTGGTACATAATAAGTCTATGTTCCGGACTATATTGACTACAGTGGTAGAGCTACGCTGAAGCTAATTATTAGTTTTAACATGAATGGGTCGGCTTGACCGGGGTAGTACCACCCTCTCACAAAAAATTGACGTGAAGTAACAGAGCTTGCATTGTTGCGTTTCGTTCGGTCAGTGAGAGTGACGGAAACCCATTTCCCATCCTCTCCCCTCCCCTATTCTCTTCCTCTTCCCATCCCCTAAAAACACGGGCTGGCAACGCATTTGTGTTTTCCGGTGTTGCTAGTGTCTATGGACGGCGATGATCGCTTAACATCAGGTAACCCGCCTGTTTGTTTGGCTCCTATATGACATAAAAAAAAGATTTCATTCCGTTAGTACTTCAATGTTAATTTGTAAAAGTCACAACAATGCTATTACAAATAATGTAATTTATCCAAAAATAAGGTACTGTTACGCCTTGTAAAAAATACATTACTACCGAATACTGGGAAACGCCTAGATATAAAATTTCCTTTTTTTTTTTGTAAAAAATATATTTGTAAGGCAAACCTAACAGTTTATTTTGATTTAAAAATGTTTTTTAAAGAACCGAGTTAGACTCGGTCGCCCAGGTACTTTCGAGAAAACAGAACTATAGAGAAATAATGATAATAAGACTATCCTTATAATATAAAAACACGATTGATGTAAATTCATCTTTATTTTTGAAGTCGGTAAATAACTCCTATTCAGGGTTGGAACATGTAGAGTATGTAAAAGCTGCTTGCTATTGAAGAGTGAGAAATCCGTTCGTTTGTTATTTCACACGCCCGAAGGCAACGTCCGGATATTATGGAGTTTCGTATACGATGTTTGATCGTATCACCCCTACTATGGTTTTTAATATTTTTGTTATCGATTTCAACAAACTAATCCATGAGTGATAGGTGTGGGCTGTTCTATATTTTGTAGTATTCGAAAGTTTGCAAGGATACATGATTTTTTGTTACTCTTTCACACAAAAACTAATGAACTTATTTTGATGAAACCTTGTAGTATTATAGCTTATATGTCAGAAAAACATAATGATACGTAGACAGCATTGCACTTACAACAAGATAATGTATGATGTGATCATTTATAAAAATTCAAACGTCGTGGGCAGACGCTTGTAATTTATAAGAGACTTAGTTGTACTGCCAGTTTTTTCTACTATATCCATTAGTTACTAATTCAATTAAATACACTTATGGAAAACGGCATCATCAAATGGAGAAATAAGATGGGTAAAAATGGTCTCAATCTATCAAGTCATATAAAAAAACAAGATCACTGATGAACAAAACGTCAACAAATTGTAAAGGAAGAGGTCTCAATTATCTTTTTTTTTAATTTATTTAGGAACTATTGACAATTTATCGTAATTGAATAACATTACTAAAGCAAAATACGTCATATATCTTCTTTCTTAAATTATATTTTATTCAAGAATCTTTGTAATAAATAATTGACTAATGAGTAAACACTGACTCTGGTTCACTAGTCAATGTTATTCCATTGTTAATATCATATAATCAATACTTGGAATTATTTGATTTAGATTGATCGATAGTTTTTACAAATGTAATAAAATTGGACTCGATATCAATACATCTATCTATATAAATATAATCTTCTGATTTTAAGTGGTATTTTAAATTTAAATCAAGGATTTTAAACTAAATAAGTGAAATACATCGCAAGTGAAATACAACACTGAATATTACTTCGAATGAGTAACATGTCACAATCAGTAATTGGGTAACCTTTTGGCCTCATTATTTTGTTCTTCACGAGTTCTTTCCTTTGAACTCGTTTTATATCAATTTCATGAGCAACAAACACTTACTTTCTTACGCATGATTAAAAGCCGCCAAAAGCAATCTATTTCGTTTAAAAAAAAAAATGTTTTATACCGTGATTTCTGTGAGTTGTTTGTAACGTTTTGTAACAAAAGTAGGGGATTTGAGTGGAGTT
This sequence comes from Antheraea mylitta, assembly GCA_014332785.1. Classification (NCBI taxonomy): domain Eukaryota; kingdom Metazoa; phylum Arthropoda; class Insecta; order Lepidoptera; family Saturniidae; genus Antheraea; species Antheraea mylitta. Next base: position 2,161,115 of record JACEII010000044.1, read on the forward strand.
TACGAATGCTCGAATGTATCGATGTTTAGCGGCGTTGCAATGAATATGCTTTCAGATACTCGTTCCCTGTCGGAGAGGATTAAGTGTGTATACTAACAAAACACCGTAGTACTTTATCCATTTTATTGCACCACTGTCAGAATTTCTCTAACCCATTTTAAAATCTCGGTGAAGATTGTTTACTAACTCGAAATTTTAGAGTTTAAGTGTCGAATGGTGTCTTTCTTTTACCTGACTGCGCTGATAGAGATAATGTTTTTCGAGTGGGTATTTATGTATTTATGTTATTGGCACTATCTGTAGCAGAAACGAATAGTTGGATTTAAACGTTCATACGTGTTCATACCTCACGTTATTATTACAATCGTGAGTAGTCCGGTGAAGCTGTAAAGGCCTTGCAAGACTTATAGCGTAGTCAGTTCGAAGAAAAAAAGTTACAATTGTGAAAGTGATTTATTTTGTATAATATTTGAGATTATGCTCCGTAAATAAAATTCGACTAAGCAAATCGTTCACTACACAATGTAAAAAAAGTTGTCTTTGCATTTGAATGTTATATTTCTTTTTTTTTTCAATCACTACCAGTTTACTATACAGTAATCCTTTAGTTTATTTAAATATATTATACGGTTTAGGCAATATTGTCACATTTCTAAAAATACAACGTAAAATCAAACATTAAGATTGGGATTTTTTTCTCAAACTAAATATACGCTATTGTCTTGATGTACCTTTATAGCTTGGATTAAAAATCGGATCGGATTAGGATATAAAAAAGCTTACTTACGAATATATAAGTCTTTTATTTCAAAATTAAAATTTGTAGCCTTCGCATAGTGGTGGCCTAGCTACTCTGGGTAAATACAATGCACCACGTAACTTGGACTGCTACAACACCTTGACTGATCCACCAACATCGACGAAACACTTTGCCACGATTCAAGGAAACTCTTGGATATTTTGGTGATTTTCAGGCGTAAGGTTTTCACACACAAACGATGTTGTCGCTCTAATACTTAACGAGTAAGTATCGCATGACAGCTGCTGTCAGCCGCGTTTTGCTACTGCATTAAGTATTGAACACGATTGATAACGAAACAAAATTAAATTCAAGGATAAAAATATAAAATTATACTGCGAAGAAAATTAAAACCTCAGTATCATTTGCAGGTTAAGTTTTTAAAAAGATTTTCTACTTGTATACTTTATTGAGTCATATAATTGTGTTTACTATAATGTCATTTAGAGCTGACTATAATTTTATTGAATGTAACTGTCTTATGGATAAGCTTTGAAATTCCGATCGACAATCTTTTTGTATGACGTACAGAGGTGGGCGTAAACACTGTGTCGAGTAAATTGGGAGTAGTGTCTGGCTTGCCTTCGGCTATTGGAGAACAGTGAAACATATCTATGCTCTTCTTGTTTTTTTTTTTTTATATCATAGGAGGCAAACGAATTGGTGGGTCACGTGATGTTAAGTGGTCACCACCGTCCATAGACACTAGTGACATCAGGGACGTCGGAAGTGCGTTGCCAGCCTGGGCAATGGGAGATGGGAGAAAGGGGAGGGGAAGGAAAGGAAAAGAAGGAAAGAGGAAGGGACGTGGGCCTCCGGCTCTCTCACTGACCGAACGAAACACAATAATGCAAGCACTGTTATTTCACGTCGGTTATCTGTGAGAGGGGTGGTACTACCCCGGAGGAGCCGACCAATTCATGCTGAAACCAAAAATAGCTTTAGCGGGGCTCTACCACCTACAAAAATTTTCTTCTGAAGGTTCTACTTTTAGTTCGTGTAGTTTTATTTTTGGTTATTTATACCTTTTGGCGTTTTGCTAATATATTACCTTGTGTTAAGTTTCATCCACACCACCTGGGTGAAAGGAGATCTTCCACGGTGAGGTTCTCAAGGTAATTTCTCCCTCGTACTTCGACCCTGTGGAATCAATTCCCAACTGCGGTGTTTCCAAACCACTACGAGTTACGAACCTTTAAGTAACGAGCTTGTTTTGCAGGTGGTGACCACTTACCATCAGGTGATCTGCCTGTTCGTTTTCCTCCTATATTATAAAAAAGAACTCCCTCCCAAATACACCTACCAGAGCAGAGAGATCCTTTACAATAGACTTTTAGCTTGGGAATGGTAGCTCAACAAATAGTCTTTAAAAAACCCTACATTCATGTAAGAACATTATCTATTTGACCTATAAATAAACTTAAAACCGTTCGTTAATTTCCACGTAATATTTTTCAATTAAAATATAAATTATTCCGTTTACAAGTCGTTATATAAAGCGAGCTCACAGTAAGTTAATAAATAACGTCGGCAAATAGAAAATAAAACATCCTGAACGCTGGATGAACAATAAACGCATAGATTTAGCACTAATGCGGAATAATGTTGTTTGAATTGACGCAAATTATGATTTACACGCAAACTCAGGCCCCGTTACATTTATACGGCTATGTAGGGCGTTGTAGTTCATTGTTCCGATTAAGTTGTATTCAGAGACTGAAAAATTGCTTGAAGACGTTTTGAAGACGGGGTGTTAGGGGTGTCGAGTAACATCTTAAGACTTGAGACACCCAAGCCAACCTCACCTGCACGTGGTGCACCCTGCTGATCAACGAACGAGGCAATGGCGATAGCGGGGTGGTAGGGTTTTACAGCCCGAATGGGTCGCAACCACCATGTATATGGCGAAAAAGCCCGTCATAGTGACTCGCTTCTGCGTGTCGCGTTTCGGGATTAGCCTGTGCATATCCAGTACCGGGTGACTTTCGTCATTATGGCCGGCATGACAGCGGCGACTGGCGATGGATAATCTGTCTATCAGTGGTTGCCGATGTTTTTGGATTGTACTATGCTTAACATCAGGCACAGTGCAGTCATTTTGTCGTGCTTCAATAAAAAAAATAATTGAAAAGTAGATTTGATTTACTTTAATAATTATGTTAAGAATACATACTTATCTATACATAACTGTTAAAACTAATCTGTCTGTACTTTTATGAGGGAAAAAATGATGCAGATAACTTGGAATATATAATAAAATATATTTCAATCATTTTTAGGAATGTCTGTTTGTTTGTACACGTATCAGTGTTAAAGTACTCCGTTAACGATAAAAGCTTAGCGAAAATCATAAAGCATGTCCTCGAATAACATATAATCTTGGTTTCATTAAAATCGGATCAGTCTATCATAAATTATTGTAATTTTAATGTTACTCAAATATATGCTTTACGATAATCGATAAGGTTTAACACGTACGTAGTAACTTTAGCGGTGATACGTCTTCAAACAAACAGGTTTTTCTAAAAATGGTTGAAATGTTTTTTTATTACCTCCAACAATTTTTTCACGAAAATTTAGAAAGTATATGTTTCATTTACGTTCTTATCTATACATATAATAAAAATGAAGTGTCTGTATGTAATATCAAAATAAAAAAAAAATGACTGATTGGATATGAAAGTATAGACGATTCTGATAACAAAATTGCAATTTTTAAAATTTTTGTCTGTCTGTCTGTTTGTTCTGTGTAATCTCCAGAACGGCTGGACCGATTTTGACGAAAATTTCACGGCAGATAGCGGAAATTACAGCGGGTAACTTAAGCTACTCTAAATTAGACTAGCTATTAACTGTGGTTTTACCTGCATTGCTATCTCCAAAACGGTTCGACCGATCCTCATGAAAATTTCATTACCAGATAGCGGACATCATAATGAGTAATTTAATTTTTATAGAGCATTTCTATAATTGTCCATAGTCTCACAATTTTATAATTCTTTAATACAATTTAAAAAAACGCATGCGCAGCTGCTTTGACAGATAGTTATATATAAAGATATAATTCTAACTTTCAGGAATATCATTTTTATTGTATGAAAGGTGTATATAACACTTATCTTTATTCCCTGACAACTTTTATGCAAATTTTTGATATGGTCGGTTTTTAAGGTTAAAAACAAACTGGTTATTACTCTTATTCACAATACTGGTAAGTTAGTATAAGCACCATGAGCCTTGTATCTTCTTTAAAACCATTGTTTAAAGAAAACGTAAGTTTCACTGATTTCAAACTTCGAAATGGGAATGCAAAATAATTATAGCGTTAATTTTAAATATAATTAGCGCAACGTAAATTAATTGTTTAATCCAATGAATTGATACGCACAGTTACGTTTTCTTAAGCTTACTCTGTTTTAAATTTATATTTAAGCAGGAATTCTTAATACTGAAGAAATTCAGTAATAAATATAAGTCTTAACAGATGTTAAATGATAATGTGACTCCAGATGACATACTAAATCTAGATCAGGGTCTAACTCTCAAATGCAGCTGCCTGAACACACATATACATTGCGACATATTTTAAATTTTGACGGTGGTAGTGAACTTAGAACACAGAAGGATGCCGAAGACCGGGCAAAGTGGAGGAAGTCTATTAGGAAAGCGGACTCTGGCACTAAGCCGAGAAAACGCTAGGAAGAAGAAGAGGTTGGTAGTGGACTTAGATAAAATCCTACCAACATGTTATGATTTCATATTGATGTCTTTCTCTCACTGTAAACTACGGTATATTTGCTAGGATTTAAACCTACATCAATGGACACGGTGTCTAAAAAAGTTAATTATCAAGCTATCATCATTTCAAAAGTTGGTAAATCTGGAGCTTATCGTGTTAAAATAAACAAAACCACAAACAATCCCTTGAGTTTCAAAATATCAATATTAGTTCAAAGCCCTGGTAATCACATTGATTATTATGAATAACAAAGGTTGTTTTTTCTACCAAAAATGTAATCCTCCATCGACCTCGCAACAACAAGGATTTTTCAAGTATCTACTTGTTATAAAGAGCAGTTTCAATAAAATATATTTATTATAATGTTTTAAGTAAATTTTAAAGAGGTAGTAAATCCCCGTGAGAATTGCCCAGGCTTGATTTAACGGGGTTCGATTTATGTTTGGAGGGCACGCGAATAACGCCCGACTCTTACATTGCGGCATAAGTTAAAAACATTTATATTGCGTTTGTTTTATTTCTTCTTGTCATTTTCTTTTCGATTTGGAAGACAGAACGCACTGCGGCTGAAGGTACCGAACTGGTAGGCCCATTGGTGATATAGCATTGATAAAAGCAAATGCAAAGCCTAGAACATTGGCGTAGGGTCGTGCGTCTTACTCTGTTCTTTCACGTGCACATTGGGAAATGTGCACAAGATCTGCTCCTCCTAATTCCGCCAGACTCCATACTGGCCTCTATCCACTGGCAGGCACTGTTTAATTTGCTCACATGAAGCGTTTCTACCTTCATCTATTATGCGAATCTGCTGCTTGCCTCTATACTTCCTATTTACAATACAACAGTTTTCAAAAGAAGGGTGAATGTGTTTTATCTGGGTAAACGCGTTACATTCTCTGTTACGTCCTTAATTTCCAATAGGTATGACCGAGAAGAAATTACGAGTATACTGCTTGAATTAAAAAGAACAAGATGGCAAATTAATAAGGATCTGTTTTCGGTGTAGATATTTAATTACGAAATAGATTTTTTCGTTTAGAGAAACAACAAATCGATAATTGTTTATGTACAATTGGCATCAAAAGGACCGAAGTATGGAGGCCAGTTGGAAAGCTATACTCATTGTAAACTAGTGACAGCGCGAGCATACCTTGTACACGTGCTCTCAGTTTTCTATCTATCCATTATACTAGCTATGCTTACTAAATCTCAAAGCAGCGATGATGGCTTAGTTAAAAGCGTGTTCGAACACCACGTCGACGGACGTAGGTTCGAATCGAATTGAGTAGAAGTTTTCGGTGAAGGAAAAAATTCGTGATAAACCCATATAATATGAAGGTAGGGATTTTTCTAAGCCTGCCTAACTACTTATCTCCTTCCAATAGTCGCCTAGGTTTAACTTGTTAACCGTGTTAGATCGCATAATCATTTAACATGAGATGAGACTGATTATAAAGTATGAAAAAAATACTTAGTTGTGATACTGTTTTCACCTTCCTATATTAAATAGTTCATGATATTGACTAACATCGTTGAATATGCGTTTCACAATTTTATTTCAACTATTCGATCACTTTATAAGCCAAAATCAAGTGTCCGCTTTTAAATAGGACCGTTCCCGGTGACTTAATTGAATTTAGCGATATACGCTGCGTTCTGGGTTTTGTACAAGCTCGAAAACAAAAGCACGCGTCTCTTAATGTAAAATATAAGATCGTGTCATAGTATATAACTTAGATATTGTGTATTAAACACAGTGTAATCCAAAAAAATGGTTATTGGTGCAATATGAACATTTCATCGGTATTTGTGGATGTTATACCGATCTGCAAGCTGCTCTGTAGGTGATAAAACAAAATAAATTAAATTTGCCTTTTTTACTACCATGTGTGTATGTGTGTCCCATATAGCCGTAGTGATCGAATTGTCTGACCAGTGGAATACCAATTCAAAGTCCGCAGGTACGAACTCAACTGTAAACTGTAACAACGTTTTTTTTATTATTTTATAATTTTTTATGAGTCAATACTAATTTGTGAAGGGCTAATATTTATCTCATAAAATTAGAAAGAAAAATAAGACTACATCTGAACAAGATATGCGTAACTAAATTATTTGCAAATATTTAGGAATTCGTTATGTATACTCAATATTTGTAATATATTCTTTAATGTTTAGCTTAATGTTTCATTTATGTTATTAATGTACTATCAACAAGTAGTCCTTATTTGTATTGTACCTCGTGTTTATCGAATACTTAGATCAGCAGATTTAATTAATGACATTTGAAATCATCAATAGGTTGTGGGCTAATGTAGTGATTAAGTTCATGCCTTCTTTGAAAAAGAGGCCAGCAATAGTACATACATATGTTACAGTATATTGAAGAATTTTCTAATATGAATTATATGAAACACAGATGATCCGATTAGTTGATCAAATTGTGGTTGAATCCTAAGCCGAGTCTTGCGTTGCAAAAAATATCGATATGAAATTTGAACAATAGGGTTTTATAATGCTAATTGAGTAGTTGTTATATTTTAATTCAAATTTTCTAACTAAGTAGTTGATTTTCTATGCTTAACCTGTTGATTAACTTTAGGCGAGCGCCTGGTAAGTTAATGCAGGCTAAAAATATATTTTGGAAAAATAATCGAACTACATGATATGAGGACAAACATTCGTATAAATGTGAACGACAGTAGAAATATCATTAGCTGATCCAAAATTGTACGAAGCAAAAGTCATACGCCAAAAAAATATTTTTCATCGTAAAAATGTTTTCTCAAGTAAAGCGCTTAGGACACATAAAATAATAAACACATACGTACATAAACGATAACAGTTTTGACGATTGGGTTGAGAGCTCGTAAACGCAGACAATATCTTCACGCAGTACTATAGCCATCTAAACAATAGAATGGTCGTTAAATGTCCCAAGACAGTGAGACGTACGCATTATCTGAACGTAATATAGCCGGTATGGAGTTATAAGCTCTTGCTATAAATTAAGCCTTAGTTCGGTTTGAATAATAGAGATGAAACGTTATCTACCCGATTAGAAGAATTGGTATAAACCTCTTTTATGATTCATTGAAACTGATCGTTTACATATACTTACATAGTTTCTTCAAGATTGCACTGAATTTACAGTGATAAACAGGGAAAAGAAAACAATATTAGTTGCAAAATCTAAAGTCCACGCGTTTTTTAATTACATGAAATAATAGAATGAAAGATTACGAATATACAAAGTAAGTTAAGTAAGACCATTATTAAATAATCTGAATACCGACTGCAGATTGCTCATTGAATCAAACCGACGTAGCTGGTGGACAAAATCTCCGGGCAAAAAGTGGTACGATTTTGATATTCAACACCAATTTTTCAGCCTTTGATGAGATCCACAAACACGGAATCAAACTGCCACAAATTCAAAGAAACAGTGATGATATAAGAGGTACGCGCGTAGCGGTTTTTTCACACATAAAATGTTGGCGCTCTTCTACTTGACGAATTGGTATGACAGCTGCAGTTAGCTGATTTTTGCTACTCCTTCAAGTATTTAACATTTGTGATAATATAAAGCTTATATGCTTAAAGATTACATGCCAAATACTGAAATAAATAGGTGAATAATATTTACCGATATCACCTGAAAATTGGCCGCATTAAAATGGAATGGGCAAGCTACGAATGTCATGAAGAGGATGCGTGCTAAAATTTTAAAATATTTTTTAAGTAGCTTAGAATCTATAGCATAAATGTTGCACACCCGGATACGAGATGCTATCACAATATTGTCAAAAATGTTGGTGAATAATGAAAGGGACAAATATAAAAAAAAGAAAGGCAGCGTGCAAAGGAAATGGTATTAGTAATAATTATATACTTTATTTCATTTTTGGCAACTAAATCTTCTACTCGATTATTACTGCCATTGAAGAGTAGATAATATTACAAGTTTCTTGTAAACTAACAAGATGGTGACCCGCTTTTTAGAACTATTCAGGGAGTTTTTGTGGCAATTTGAAGTTCATGCTTTACGCAAAACATCACTTATAATACAAATAATAGAGCCAAATAACACAAGATTATGAATAAAATATAAATATACTACATCTATAATATAATATTCCATGTTCAGGATACGTATTTAGATACCTAGTTAATCATTCGATTTAGTTAATATTATTTTTTGTTTATCTAATATAATAAGCTACCATCGTTTAGGAAAACTATTTCGTATGGTATGTTATAAAAATAAGCAAATATCCATTATTTTCCTTATTTATAATACTCGTGCTTCACATGACCTTTGGATACAATTTATAACAGCCGCTCTAACTGAATGCGACCGTAGAGAGATATTAGTATGCGGAAAATGGGCCAAGGAGCTGAAATTACTGGTTTCGAGATTACATAATTTTAGATATAAAATAATATTTTTTAGACTTTCGGTGGAGACTCCCATAAATACTATCAAGGTCTCTCAAACAGTCTTTCAAAATATAATCAAGTTAATATCATAAACAAGGTAATAGCAAATTTTATTGAGTACTAAAAACCAAATACAAATAAACATACATACATTACGCTGACTCAATGATCAGACGGCATCGATACAGATCGTAAAGGTGAACGTAAAATCGTATCTACCGTTTCAGAATTCCGCATGAGGCAAATAGGTTTTGGAACCATGAGGGGTTGGATACGGTGATATGAAATGTACTATAAGTCTATACTATTAAACATTTTATATGTATATCATGGATAGCAGATTTTTGGTTGTTTCTACACAGAGCCAATGTAGTTGGAGCTAAGCAACTATGGAATAAATGTTAGTCATTCTATCTTGATCCAGTAAAGCATGTCTCGCTATATATTCGGGTGTTAGAAAAATTATTTTGTAAGGATGCCAAAGCATATAACAGAGGTTTAAAATTTCAGAATTAGGATTAAATTCCGGTAAATATTTCCACGGGAAAATAGTACACATGTATTTTTTTTGCAAATTTTATGTTGACATTGAAAGTAGAAATTAGTAGGGTCTGCTAATAAATCATATCAATAAAATTATTGACTCATATTCGCTTTTCTAAAATGTATCCGTCTATTAGGAAATTTTCTACATGTTAAATATTTCAAACAAATTTGCAGCTAAAAAGTATAGAATAATATGTTTAAAGGTCTTCTTTTCAACGCAATGCAGGATCACGAGCACGTAGGAATAAATGTTTGAGATGAAAATTCCTAGCCCTTTTTGTAATTTTTAAAAGACTTGGCCTCTTAAATTAATTGTAGACCAATAGTAGCGTCTTCAGACACTGCGTCTGTTTGTTTGTTCTGTTCCCGTTAACAATCTTAAGTCACATCTTTTACTATCTGGTGACCTAAAATATGTAAAGCATATCAATATTTTTGTAATGTATGGAAGGATTATTTTTTTATATTATGAAATTTCTGGAATATTTATTGAATTTGTATTTGTAGATGTGCGATAATTTGTATATGAAAATAGTTAGTGAACTCAAAATGGTACGCACCTATTAGGTTTACGGTTACTAAGTTCATGGGTTGCGAGGAAGCGTCGGTAAATCTATACTGGGTTCGTTTTACGAGCAGCCACACGACACGTGTTCGTTAACGGGACGTAAACGGAACGTTTCGAGGCTGTAACACCACCGCGGTAATGTTCCGGGCGCTCATTCGACAACCATTCTGATTGTACGACATGATAGTTCTTGTTTGTTACTTTTTGCTGTATCTGTATAAAATGTATACGAACTTTTTTATTTGATAGACTTTTTTTTGTCAATTAAACCTTTTTATTTTCAAATTGTATGAAATAAAATAAAATCAAGCGAACGAGAATTGAAAATATAAAGATTAATTTAATTTCGATTGTTTTTTAATTTATAAAATATATTATAAAATTATTGATATTCTATGTTTTAATACTGATTATTTGATTAAATATTGAGATAGAACTTAATTTAAGGAATATGATAACATTATTCTATGGAGTTATATAGTAGTAGGGATACTAGTAGGGATGATCGATATTAGAAAAACATCGATGTTGACATCGATGTCAATATCGGTTCAATAGTATCGATGTACGATAAACATCGATAGTAAAATATCGATGTCTTTTTCAGCAATTAAAATTGTCTGTAAAAATAAAATACTTTATCGGGTGTTTTCCATAGTCAGCGACGAAAAAAAGGTCATCCAAAGAAATAACTATTCGTATGGTTTACAAATTTGAAATTATCTAGTCTCTAGCTAGTACATGCAACGCTAGATGACCCTAAAACACATGTTATCGAAAACAAAACTTCGATGTGTCGATGTTATCGACATCAAAATATCGATGTCAAAACATCGATGTTCTTCAGCTAAACATCGATGTTTCTTTAACATCGATGATTATCGATCAGCCCTCCGTCAAGGTCTGTTTTCACTTCAAACAGACGACCCGACTACAGGTTTATTCTCACTTGAAATAACTCGGTCAGAAGTAAGAACGTACGTTACGTTTAGCAAAGGTACGAGATACCGTATTCACGTCAATGCTTTCTTTAAGGCTCACTGAGAGAGCTGTTTTAGAATTCTATCTGGTGCTAACAGAATGCCTAACTGTGTGTATCACGGATGTTTAAATGTTAAGCGGTCCGTTAAACATAAGTTTTATCAACACGTTTCGTAGTACGTGTACCGCCGGCGGTGGTACCATCCTCTCACAGAAAACCGACGTGAAATTACATTGCTTGCATTGTTTCGTTTCGTTCGGTCAGTGAGAGCGCCGGAGGCCCACCTCTCCTCACCTTCCACCTCTCCTCTTCCCTTCATCCCTCCCTTACCTTAATTCAGGCTGGGAACGCATTTGCGACTCTCCTGATGTTGCAAGTGTCTATGGACGGTGGTGATCACGTAACATCAGGTGATCCACCTGTTCGTTTGCCTCCTAGGATATGAAAAAAACACCGGTGGTAGACGATTTGACAACTATTGAAAGGGAAAGAATTACTTATGTCATATTATGTATGATATAACGTAATCTTGTATAATGATAAAGTATGATAATACTCTTTTAGAATATCAAACGACCTTAAGTATATGTCAGGCATAAAAGGCTTGGCACCGAACGTGCTATTAGTGCTACTAGTCTTTGATTTGAGAAACCGGGCTGTCTGTGGAATGTATCTGATAAATAGTAATCAAACTTTTATATGAAAAATCAATTAATAATTAGTTAATATCTGTGATTTTGTTGGCTTTGTTTATTGGCTTATGAATATATTTTATGCACGGTGGAGGTACTCAGAACAAAAAAAACTGTACTCGAGGAATAATTCAAATCTACATTATCACAGTCCCTGGCAAAAGTTAGTACACTAGGTGAAAGGTTAAACATTCGCAGTATTCTAGGATATAATACTTCATGGACACTTCTAACTTACAAAATAATAATATCAAAACAAATATTAATAAAGAACAAAGAGAACCTAAGTTAAAAGATTTATCTAAAACTCTCAAAAGTATAAACACAATCGTAATAAACGTAGGTGCAATAACCGGTGCTGAAAGCTGTAAGGGGCGACCCGGAGTTATTAACCATCGATAGTAACACGGAAAATAAACACTTTTATTTTGTTCATGCCGTTACCACGTTCACTTTTAAGTGAAACTGAAATCGCCCGACGGTCATTTGCATTGTGCTTTAACATAGACACGTAGAGGATTGCGTATAATTTTTGTATTTTTCAAGATAATTAGGTAAAATATTAAGCGCCAATTTTTTAAATCGATTTAGGACCAGAATTGAGTGTAGAGTATCCTCAATAAATATTACTACTGCCTAAACATTCAGCTTGTATAATAATTGTAACTATTTGTAATGGTATGGTAACTGTAATTAATATATATAAATTATATCAATCAGGGGACTTCTTTTAAGACGTCTAAATTTCAATAGGAAAAAATTAATACAATTATTATTTCAGAGTTGGTTATTCCATTGTGCAATATATCTATGTTTCAAACTCGTTCAGGTTTTACCTACATTACATATGGATACGACTCTATTAGTGTAAAACTTTACGTTTCTCATAACAAATAATGTGTGAATTGTTATTTTCTGTGTAAATAAAGGGTGTTAAAAAGCAAATAATGTTATTATTATTTTTGGATTCTGAAATAAAAGTAACACAATTTGGTTTGTTACAATATTATATTGTCTCGCCAACGGTCTTTATTACAGATTTGATCTTTTAATGGTTGTTTTTTGTATATACTTAAATAATTATGTGTCAAATGTAGATAATGTGATAATATTTTTTCTTCTGATAAATCTGTTTCTATGTATAAAGACAAGGAAAAAAAATGACTTTAAATGGAATAAAAAATCTGTCGAAAAGAATATTATAATCTCGGAAATTCTAATTTTTTACAATAATTTGGTGTTAGATATAATTTTTTTAAACTAGTTTTCTCTTAAATAATTTGGAAATTAGGTACCAAAAATAAAGCTGAGAAAATAAAAATGTAGGAAATGTAGGAATCCGGTATCTTAACTCTACCCTCCTAATACATTCTTGATAATTTAATGTATGTCCGTAAAAACTTTGATAAATTGAATTTAGTAAAAGACCGGCATAATGTAAATACTAGAAACTGTAATAAACTGGTCGTCCCCTGTTTCAGACTTAGCAAAACCAATAATAGTTTCATAGGTAATAGTGTTAGGTTTTACAATAAAATCCCAAACATTTTACCGATTTGCCGGAATGTAAATTTAAGGGCCACGTCAAGCGGGAGTTAGTGTCAAAAGGATATTATAGAATGGATAAGTATGTGAACGATAGTGATGCCTGGAATTTACTCCTCTCCGTGCACCCACTATAAGCTATTGTATGATATATTGGAAACATATGTAAAAAAATGTACCCGATCGAGTATCTTGCCGGTTCTTCTCGATGGCTGGGTTGTTTTCCAAACCGGTGGTAGTTTTTGACGTTCATAAGCGCCTTATTAGGGCCTAAACTGAATAATGTATATTTGATTTTGAAATAAGAAGCCATGACGATTATAAAATAATATACTAAAGCTACTCATTCATAGCTATTAGTACAAAATAATATTGAGTTATAGCTCTTATTCAAAATAAATTTATAATAACCTGTTGTGTGTAATTTTCCAAATATACTGAACAAAAAAAAAACAGTTGAAATATGTAAACGACATTCACACATATATAGGCAATAAGAAGAAAATTACGTTGACATAATAACTGATACTCATAAGTACAGTACTGTAAGTGTCAATGACAGAGGAAGCCGAGAGTTGGTAACTTATGATAGCTCGAAATGTAAGGATATTCCTTTAGATTTTAATTGTCGAAAAAATGGAAATCCAAACCTGAATATGAAATGGATGGAGATAGAATTAATGGAACCAATATTGAAACTAAATATCTTTGATTGATAATCTATACTAATATTATAAAGAGATAAAGTTTGTGAGTTTGTGACGTTATAGGGGGTAATCTCAGGAATTAGTGACCCGATTTGTAAAATTATGTCAATGTTATATAGCTCATTTATCGAGGATGGCTAGGCGATATATCAACACGCTAAAACCAATAGTAGCGGAGTACCAATGAAGAATGTTTAAAAATCAGGGTCTTTTTTCCTCTTGAGATCTTCCGCTTTCTTTCAGTGTTATATAGCTCATTTATCGAGGATGGTTAGGTGATATATCAACACGGTAAAACCAATAGGATCGGAGCACCACCCAAAGTAACTATTCCACGCCAACGAAGTCGCGGGCAGAGGCTAGTTATAAATAAAAGCACAATCTATTAGACAGAGGTTCAACAGAAGTAAATTACCGAAACACTTTGAATGTATGTACTGTATATTTTTTCTCCGGCAATATTTTACGTTAGGTAAAATGGAGATCACACATTTTGAAATCAACTTAAATCAAATCAAAAGTTCTTTATTCAAGACAGATCAAAACTACCCCTGACTTGGAAAACGATCATCGAGAAGAGTTTTCTTGTTTAGATCTTCTCTGTTAAACGATATTATTGATACATTTCACACAAATTAGTTACATTCATTAATGACTTCTTCAGTCTCTCTTAACTTCTATGTTAATCCACCTTCAAACTCATTAAATTGTATTTACGTCTTTCAAGTCCCCATGATACGTTTATACAGTACTAAGTTATTACTATTCAACTTTTAAAATATTGATAATTTTATCTTACGATAATACATTTATACATAATCAACAATCTGTAGATAAAAAAATGTGTTATGAATCCGGACTAATGTGTGAAATGACTGAATTGATTTTGGTAATTAATATTCGAAGAATAATATAAGCCACACATACATTTTCTATAGGACTAGTCAAACATTATAGAATTATTAGTATCGTCTAACTTATAATAGTTCTTTTCAAAAAACAAATTATTAAGGAGACGGTATCGCGAGAATTCGTTAATATAGGTATACTAGCGGGTGGACGTTATCCCGCCCCTAAAATAAAAAAAAAAACTGACAAATTCTTCCCCATGAATCACTACATCTACTGATGAAAACCGTATCAAAATTAGTTGGGTAGCTTTTCAGTTTATCGCGAATAGACAGGCAGATGTGGCAGACGACTTTGTATTGTAATATGTAGTGATTATATAAAATATTATATTTGTAATATAGATTAGGTAAAAATATAACACACTGTATATACAATAATATGTAATATTTAAGTGTGGAATATTATAAAATATTACTTTATCCTATAGCATCACGTACATAGCAGAGCACATTATTAAATTTCGGTTCACGGTACAATCCAGAACGATTTCTATTACTTGTTGTAAATATTTAACTGCACCAGGCCGCGTATTTCCCCGGGGCAGCACTCGAGTGGTGCAAAGTAAATTTAACTTTTAACACAATACGGGCTCGTAAACCGGTTTCCTGGCTGAAGTTATTTTAATAGAAAAAAAAAACTTCGCACTGAGAAGTAGGCTGCGAAGAAAACCGAGAACGTTGTTTTCTAAGTCATTAGTCACACGAGTGAGTTGTCTGACATACAGTTGTTTAGAACACGCAATGATTCCACTTACTTGTTGGCTATCATTAATAAATAAATAACGTTGATAATGATTACAATTTCGATTATCGAATGAACCTATGAGTTTGTTTAATCATGATCATGAAAATTTTACCATCACCTGCAACTTTCTGTGTGTTATCCATATAAAATAATTAACATATCTATTACTTAATTTAATGTTAAATAAAGGATATTTCAGACTATTATTAAGATTATGTTGTTTTCAGTAGAAATTAAGCAACAATCACAAAATAAAAATGGTAACTTTAAGTCGGTAAAAGAAAAATTAAGCTTAAGTAATAATAATAAATTTTTTATATAAAAATAAAAAAATAAAGTCATGTAAATCATTCATATGATACATTTCTACTAGTAACAGTAGTAAGTAGAGTCACATGTACCTACATGTGACTGTACATACGTACGTATGTACATACCGTCTTGTTAAAATGAAATACTTAATAATGATTTGTAATCTATTTCACTCTTTCTTACCTACCTACCTGTTATATGTGTGTTATTTAGGGGCTTGTTTTTTTTGTTTTATTGTATTTCCTAAATACTTAAAAAATCCTACAATACTTTCAGATTTTGTTGCTAAGTTTAGTTCGTGAAGTTTACTTATTAGTTTTTTATTAATCAGCCAATCGTTCAAAATGCATAGAATGAAGATTTTTAAATATACCATTAATATTGTCAAAACTTATTATTTTTGGTCATATTTGAAAACTTACACATATTGTGTGTTAATTGTTGTAATGCTATTAATTTGACTTGACCTTATTCGAAGCTTATTTATGAGATAGGCACTTCCGTTTCCCGCCAGCCTGCCCACTTTTGACAGTAAATATCACTTACTTCCGGTCAAATATCTTACTTGTGTCTCGCCCCACCATGGCAGAGAGGTGTGTTTAGAGCGACACCATCTTTTAACTTCATTGATGTCTTGTCCACCGCCGAGAACAGACGTGCAAGAGATATACTTGTACAAAAGTGAAAAATATTGTAATATTTTATTTTTTACTTTTATGTGTACATAAAAGAAAGTAACAGTGCGATTAATATTTCCAGAAAATATTGTATTTCTACTTTATAAGTATATGAAAGAGTGTTAATATGCTCCTGAAAGGATTGGTAAAAAGTATTGTACGTGCCGCATAAGTATCTTTCGTTGAAAAATGATCACGTGAGTACAATAAGAACGGACTATTTTATTTAGTGTTAATAGCAGTTTTTATGCTAACGGGTTAAATTTATTTTTAATTTCCGGTCATTTTGTGAAGTGCTGCTCTTTTATAAAATATTATTATAGTTTTTATTGCCTAAACCTAGGGAGATTTGAGTATATTTTGCTATAGCGGTTGTTTATATACATTGTGTGTATATGTATGCAGTTTATATATATTGTGTGTATATGTATGCATTCACATGCATGTATATGATTGCATCTCACATTATATATTTTTCGAATGTGGAAATTCGTGGTGTTAATACAAATTTATATACGCCGCAGTATATATCGATATATAAATATCCAATTTATGATATATCGAAGTATAAATTATACAACCCATTACAAATTGCAAGCAGCATTGGTAAGCATTATTATTTCGAACCTTTTTCGAACCCTTTTCGAACCCTTTTCGAACCCTTTTCGAACCCTTTTCGAACCCTTTTTCGAAAAACTATTTTTGAAACTTCAGTCAAGGTCAAGGTTGTTTGTTACGTAACTTCGCTGAACTAGTAGTTTGGGGAGGCAGTAAGAGAGCGATGCGCCTGTTACTCTGTAGTGGTTGAGGGCGACGGGGTCCGAGGCGTAGCGTCGCAAACTCCTTGCGGTCGGCGAGGTGACGCTGCAAGCGCTTTCAACAATTACATCGCTCGCCCCATCAATAAGGTACCTCTTTATTAGCATGATGTTGCGGTAAAATCATTTCGTTAGGCTTTGAACATAATGGTTCCTACCTAAATCTCTAGATTACGGTATGGTACACGCTTTTTGCGAGAATAATTTCGAATTGGTTATATGATGATATGATGGTATGATTATATGATGGTTATGGATTTTGATTGAGTTTGATGAATAGTTTGTTTTTGAGACATAACTTTACTATCAAAACTTTTAGACCAAGAGAGTGCTCGTAAAAAGTGCATATAGAAGGACTTTGTCAACATTATTTTCTCAAAATAAAAGCTACTTGAAAACTGGATTTTGCGCTTTCTTTGCCAAAATTCTTCCAAGCCATAAATTTGTACTATTTACACATATTTTTGATGCTAATCTTTTGGTTATTTTAACCAAACTCAGTAATTTTTACATACAGCAGTTGTCTTGGATATATAGGATGTTTTTTAGACGGTTAGAACAGATTCAGTGGTGATGGTACAGAGCACGTTGCCAGTATTAAAACTCGAATAGTAGCTTAATTTCTATCAGATCTGTTTATACGCATGCAAATGGTTTTTTTATATAGTGATAGTGAACCAAATCGGTTCTCATTCGTATTTTAAAATCGACCGCGGTGAATACCGAATTCATCCGTAACTAAGATTCTGATTAAAGGCAATTAAGAAACTATACCATAGTTTCTTAAGGCATAGTTATAATTTTTTATTTTGGTATGATTATATACTGGAATGTGGTAAACGTTCTAATTCACAGGCATCTTTCAAAGGGAATTGCCTTCTTGAATATATAAGACTTATTCAGAATTGATAGTACCTCTGTAACTAAATCATCTCGGACTAACGTGCTGATTAACTTCAATGCTTGTGTAATTAGATTCCCATCATGAATCTATCGGGCTTACCTAGATCACATTGGCGTCGGTGTCTCTACCACCACCAGGCGATAACAAACAAGTCTCATAAATAAGCTTCGAATAAGGTCGTCAAATTAATAGATGCGTTTTACCTTACAATAAAACGCATATTAATTTACTTACCTTATTCGAAGTTTAATATTTTAAATTTTGCTTGGTATTATTATTCGACCCAAATAAATAAGCTTCGAATAAGGTAAGTAAATTAATATGCGTTTTATTGTAAAGTAAAACGCATCTATTAAAGTAATATAAATGATTTGAATAGAAACCCAAATTATTATATGATTTATGTTTGTGTGGCTCCTATCGAAATATCTAGTGTCTATAGTATATTGAAAAATACTGTATCTGCATGTAAATTCGTCAAAATTACTTTTGGCGTTGAAAAATGCAGACTTATATTCAATTGATATATAAAAAAAATATTCAATTGATATATTAAAAAATTATACAATTTGTTTTATTAAATGAAAAATCGTTTAATGATATGATCGTATTCGCTAAACGTGTTGTTCGTATGTCACGACCTCGGGTCGACAGTGAACATAAATGATGGCGCGCCCGAGTGTCCTCAACTCGGAAGTGTTCCGACATTACTTCAACACTGCAAACTTATGCATGACGCACTCATCTGCAACTGTTTCGGGGCCCGCATACCTGAAACCGTATGTCGACACTTCATTAAATAAACACTAACTCTAATACAGTTATTCCAGTGTAGGACACTTGGGAATTAGTTTAAAAATTTTTAGGTTAAAGTTATATTTAATACCTTACACGTTTGATCACGATACTCATCATGTATGCATGATGTCTAATACGGTGCACCTTAAAGTGAGAGGCGGACTGGGTTTGAAGAGTAGTTGCCAGAACATGCATATGCAGATTTGGAAGTTGTTAGTTAGTGGTTAGGCTTTCCAAAAACAAATTTAATTAGGATATTGAAAAAGAGTATAAACTTTTGAAAGTGGAAGCGTTAACATTTTTTTATCTGTCCGCTTTACTGGGCATGCCCCATAAGTAACAGTCACAAATAGAAAGGCGATAGATACGTATATAAGTCATAGTGAGAACGTTAACGATTTTCACGATATAAGTGTGCGGTGAGAAAAACTATAAATATTAATGTTTACCTCGTGCGGCTATCGCACCGACGTGACGCGAGAGCGGGCGGCGACCGTGAAAAACGGATAAGCTAGTGATCCCCACAAATCCCTTTGCCCGAAAACTTTTCGAGATTTTCATAAATCTGGTATCATATCGCTTGTTGCTCAGTTATCACATTATGGGTAAGTTTACATTATCAATTGAAATTTCAAGCATATCTCTCTAGTGGATTTTATATTTTATTTATAATCTTATGTTGTTTGACTCGATTGTGATTTTGGTGGTGTTTTACGTAATAAACTTCGGTTATTGTGAACAAGTGAAAGAAATATTACCACAAAGTTTGAATTCTGAGATGCCACAATAACTCTCTGGAAAGTTCTAACAAGGTGGCCATCACCTTGTTAAAAAGTTCTAACAAGGTGGCCATCACCTTGTTAAAAAGTTCTAACAAGGTGGCCATCACCTTGTTAAAAAGTTCTAACAAGGTGGCCATCACCTTGTTAAAA
>JACEII010000044.1:2181239-2214119 GCA_014332785.1 Antheraea mylitta
TCACCTTGTTAAAAAGTTCTAACAAGGTGGCCATCACCTTGTTAAAACAATGAACTTATCACAAGACGCTTGTAATGTTACTTATCTATTCTAAAATGTCAGTAATAATCTAGTTAGCTGGAAGCAAAAAAAAAAAAGTAAAAATCTTTGTATTGCGTAGAGTAGAAAAAATTATATAAGTAAATCTGTAATTCTGTCTGTACGTATTTTTATCTGCCAAATTTCGCAATAGGTATCTACTACGCAGAACATTTATTATGAATATATTATATTTTCTGTCTGTATATCTATAATTTATAAACGATTTGATGAATTCCACGAGATACGCACGCGTTAAATACATAACCAACGAATGTACTATAAGAATGAATAAATGCTTTTAAAGAAATCGAAAAAAATATTTCATAAAATTAACTGACTGTTTAATTCCCGTCGATTTTTATGAAATCTTATACTTTAAAGAATTTTAAAATTATAACTTCTCCAGGTGCGTTTAGCGGTGTTATATTTTAAATTTCGGGTCATGGCATGCTTCGTAAGCATATGCAGCCATGTATTGCACTTGCGCGGTTCACGTCAGACTAGCGACAGTGTATGGGCCTGTGTAGATATAACATTGATATTTTGCAGTACATCATACGTTTAATTGATTAATAGACTTTAAATTGTGACTTATAGCTCCGAGAGTCAGTAGATATGAGAACCACACAATTTTTTTTCGATATGACTTATGTAGGCATTTACGCCTAAGTGTCATAAATACACGTTTTAAACTTAATCGCCAAATATTCGGCGTTATAACGTAGTATAATCTAAAATAGCAACAAGTCAATTAATATTAATGACCAAAGGGGCATAGGTACAAACCTAATGTTAATAATTTCAATAAACAAATTCTGAAATTTGACTATAGTCATTCAAACTAAAATTAATATGGAAATTCAAATTGAACACATTTATTTAATTTAAGTTTTTACTTACATCGGCAATCTTTATGATTGCCTCGACTTTTTTATGTAAAATGTATGATGAATATTAATTATTTTACAAATCATAAAATATAGGTAAAAGCTTAACCACGACAAAATAAACTCTGTTAAAATGAAATATATACTAAGTAAGCATTTCTGCATATGTTATATGATTTCCGTTGTTATTGATTAAATAACTAATTCTTATGACTTTCTGTACATGAAGTTCGAACTCAATAATCCCGTATAATTGTGAGTTACTTTCTTTCGTAGGATATTAGCGTAGTTTTCTATTCAGCACGTCCCATCATGTTAGAAATGAGATATTTACGTAGTAATACCACTATACTAAAGTATGTTATGGAGTCGTTATTCCAAAGGAACTAAATCCAATTTCAAGCTTTCTTAGGATTTTACGTTATCTTCAAGGTCTTCAAATTTTCTGCGTGTGTAAAATATAGAGGTAATAAAAAACTAAAAACTTTATGAACGGAAAATTTGAAGTTTCGTTTTCAGTGTGTAAAAACTGGAAATCTTTAAAAAAACATCTATAGTTGGATTTAGCTCATTCTGAAATATACACAAATATTGTAATGCAGTTAATCGATTTCTATATTGTTTTCTTATATTTTTTGTTAAACAATGACTTTTACTAGACAACTCTTTATCTATAAATAGCTTAACGCATCGTTCATCGTAAAGGATTCTGAAAATCGGCGATAATTAATCGACTTTACATCGCTTAATGGTTATATTCTTCTAAACAATTGAAACTATACACATTCATGAATTATCTCTAAATGTCAATTGTTATATTGAACTAAATTTGTATAAAAATCCTTATTGTAAGAATTATATTATAAATTAAGATTACGAATCTTATACGCCCAGCTCTAAGAAGCAATTTCGCTCACATATATCTTTGAACAGATCATGAGAGCTTTGTTCGTTTATTGGAACTAATGGCGGAGACTCGGCTGTCTACTGAATGCTATTGTTCACGTATAAATTGCTCTTACCCCTTTATTGTGAATCAATAAAATGCTGGAAAGAATTGATAACTTGGTTATAGCGTACACAATATAACCTGATGCTGAAGAGCTTAGACAGCTTTTTTTTTTTCGACTAAATTAATGTTAATGCCCTGACTAGTCTTCAAAGCTACACAGGATTACTTAGTATATTATATACTATATGTATATATATTGCAGAGGAGTCCCAAGTGCGTTGCCAGCCTGTGTTTGGGGTAATAGAGAGAAAGGGGGAGGGGTTAAGGGAGAGGAAAGGGGAGGGGAGATGGGTCTCCGGCGCTGTCACAGACCGAACGAAACGCAACAATGCAAGCACTGTTAATTCACGTCGGCTTTCTGTGAGAGAGTGGTGCTACCCCGGAGGTGCCGACCCATTCATGCTGAAACCAATAATAGCTTCAGCGTGGCTCTACCACTTACAAGAAATAAAATTACATGGCGAATACGAGTAGATTACTCCTTATGTCGGTTATATTTACGGGCAGTTTCACGGTTGTTAAAGTTGACCAAAAAATGGTAATAGAATAAAATATGTGATTTGATTGTCTGTTTTATATTCGTTTGCCATACTTAGTGGTTTTAGATTAAATAGTTTTCGTGTGAGAAATTCTTGAATCCGCCACCAGATTAACATATTTGTATATTCTAACGTAGCGAGTTGTGGTACTGCGGATTAGACAACTTCCCAATGGCAATCTCATGTCGGGATCCGCTCTGTTTGGATCAGAGACTAACTTTTGCCCCGGATTGATGAACTTTGGTAACACTTATACATAATTGGTAATACTTATATATTGAATGATACGAAATGAATTGCTTTAGAGCATAGAACTGTAGTTTTAAACTATTTACAGTGTTTATAGTCAAACTCTCTCTGATTAATATTATTATATAGTACAAAACAAATCGCGTCCGTCTGTTCATGTTAAACTCAAAAACAACTGAACGGATTTTCTTGCGGTTTTCACCAGTAGATAAGTTGATTCACGGGGAAGGTTTAGGTATATAATTTGTCAAGTTTTTTTTATTGTTAGGACAGAATAACATTTGCCAGATCCGCTAGTATGTACATATTTAGTTCTGCTACGGACTATATTATAACACTTCCTTATCTCAACTAATATTATAAATGTAGATGAGTTTCACGTCGTAACTACAAAATCAGTTATCATGAAATTTCGCATACATTTTTCAGGACATAGTAAAACACATAGGGTACATTTCATATAGAAAAAGTACTCTTGGTGGGTGAGGTGTAGGTAAAATAATCATTAAAGCAAGCGAACCCGCGGGTAAAAGCTAGCAGAGACATAAAGAAGTTAGATGTATGTTCCGACACGGAGTTAGTTCTGACTAGGGATGCTCGATATTCATCGATGTTTAGCTGAAAAACATAGATGTTTTGATGTCGATAACATCTACGTTATGAATTAATTCTTTAGGGTCATCTAACGTTGCATGTACTAGCTAGAGACTAGATAATTTTAAATTTGTAAACCGTACGATTAGTTATTTCTTTGGATGACCTTTTTTTCGTCGCTGACTTTGGAAAACACCCGATAAAGTTATTTTTTTACAGACAATTTTCATTGGTGGCAAAACATCGATGTTTATTGTACATCGACACTATTAAACCGATGTTGACATCGATATTGCAACATCGATGATATTCTAATATCGATCATCTCTAGTTTTGACTCAATTTTAATTAATTTATATTGGCATTACTTTGATAAATTCTTTAATGTCTGCCTTTCTTTATTTACCGAAGTCCGAATGTACTAAAGTATCAATAAAGGTCTGTAAATTTGACTTGCAGACACTTTAAAAAAAAGTCAGGTGATATGTGGATCAAAATAATTGACCAAACTAATAAAACTTTTTTTTCTCGAACTGACTACGCTATTGGCCTTAATTTTTTGGCCTTTACAGCTTCACCGGACTACTAAGGCGAGCGCTTAAGGCACTCGGCCGATTTTATATTGGCAACCAGCTCAAGGGTGCACGGCACACCTCGGCTTGGCTGTTGCCCGTTGCATGCAAAATCGCGACCTATCTTAGATAACCTAGCTAACTATTCATATATGTTTGAGTTGTTGAAACGTATATGTGTACCAAGCATATCCGCCTCAACAACTCCTCCATATATTTTTTATCTAAAAATTGAGAATTTTTCAGTTCGATAAGGGAAAAAAGTAAACCCTTCCACCAAAATGTGTAGCGTGTAGCGTGCACGTGTGTGGGGGTGATCGTGTAGTGTTGTAGCAGTGATGTATGGGTGTGTCACCGTATCGTGCAAGCAACGCACTCAAGGGTTCCCTACCGAGAGATCGAACCTAGGCTTGAGCCGCTGCCGTAGGAGGCCTAATCGGATGTGAACTAATAAAACTTTTTTTTTGAACTGACTACGCTATTGGCCTTAATTCTTTGGCCTTTACAGCTTCACCGGGCTACTAACAACTAATAAAACTTTTTTTTTCTCGAACTGACTACGCTATTGACCTGGCAAGGTCTTTACAGCTTCACCGGACTACTACTAATAAAACTAATACTCTAATGAACCAAGCCATTTGAAATCAATGTAATTATAGCGTGAGTTAACTCGATTGTCGCGCCATCTTTTACTGTATTTGAAATATTAAATAGACAACCTTACATAATGATGAAATATATTGGAAAGGTGTGTGTATGCGATCACGCTGTCGTTTAAATAAGTTAAGTAATCATTTATGTTTTGTATAGACGCTGTTAAGAGTATGGAAATGAATATGAGGTGTGTTTCACCCAGAAAGGATAAAGTCTACATTAATGCGACGAAAATCCCGACGCAATAGCTAGTATGGGAGTTGTATATCCGCGACTTGGCACGAGTTTGTTGCTAATAATTGTTGATAAAGGTTTTCAATTTTGGAAATATGTACGTTTCCCGTGTATTTCTGGAAGTGGTAGAGTCACGCTGGAACTATTATTGGTTTCAGCATGAATGGGTCGGCTCGCCCGGGGTACTACCACCCGACCCACAGAAAACCGACGTGAAGTAACAATGCTTGCATTGTTGCGTTTTGTTCGGTCAGTGAGAGCGCCGGAGGGCCACCTCCCTGCCTCTCCCTTCTCTTTCTATCTTTTATTCCTCCCCCTTCTCCATCAACAAAGGCTGGCAACGCACTTGCGACTCCTCTGGTGTTGCGTGTGTCTATGGACGGTGGTGATCACTATGATATATATAAGAGTAAAGAAATTTTGTTGAAAACTAATTAAAAAAAATGAATTTAATTGATGAATTTCAATTGCAAAATGGCATATTGTTCTTGAGTACTATGTATTAATAATGTAAATATATATTGTATATAATAATTTTATTTTTTTGTAGAGTCGCTTTTGACAGAGAGGGAGAGAGGAAACGAACATTTACAACGTCTAGACAAAATAATAATAATAATTTATTTTATTCAGAGATTACATTAATTATTGTTAGTAAAGTTAACCTATATTAGTAAAGCTATACATGTTTTAGGAATATTATACTAGCTGTTACCCGCGGCTTCGCACACGTATTTTTAAAACATTAAAAAAAAATTTAAATTGTGATCACCCATATAGTGTAAATTACAATAATACTCTTTCAAAAATATTTGTAAGTATCACACGCACATCATCTACTGTAACAGATAACATGTATATTATATATGTGAATACTAATAGTGTATCGAATGGGATGGGATTTATCATCAGCTACATAACTGGAACTTTAAACTGCTATATATCACCCTCAGTGCTCACTTACACTATATAAGAAAGTAATGAAAACATTAAGCTAAACATTATCAAACAATATGTGTTACATCTTTTATTATATAGATATAATATGTCCATAGTGTCGATATAATTAAGTTATTATTATACCATGCTATAATTTAAATCACATATAAACATATGCCGTTCAATTATATTTATTCTTGGACTCCAGTACAGCGCACGTCACACGCGCTTGTGTACAGTGAACAACTTATTTTTGATTAATTTCACACAGACGAATGGACAGTTCATCACTACATATCACTACATAGTGTAAAACAAAGTCCTGTTCCACGTCTGTCTATATGTCTGTTCGCGATAAGATCAAAAACTACAGAACGCATCTTCATGTCGTTTTCACTAATATATAAAATTATTCTTGGGTAAGGTTTATGTATAGTTTGTCTTATTATCAGGACGGGCAACGTCTGCTGAACCTGCTAGCTTAAAATAAAACAGCTAATTAGTTAGTTATTTGCCCGTGAAATTCCCGTTCAAATATTACTTGTAGTCCGGTGAAGCTATTAAGACCTTGCTAGATCAATAGCGTAGTCATTTCTAAGAAAAAAAAACTGTTCAAATAGGTCCAGCCATTTTGGAGATTACCCGAAACAAATAAAAAAACAGACATATCGACAGAAAAATAAAAATTGTTGATATTTGTAGTTTCACAGATATATTTATTCACCAAAAAGTATTTATCTATACTAATATTATAAAGCTGAAGAGTTTGTTTGTTTGTTTGTTTGGTTGAACGCGCTAATCTCAAGAACTACCGGTCCGATTTGAAAGTTTCTTTTAGTATTAGATAGTTCATTTATCGAGGATGGCTATAGGCTACATATCATCACGTTAAAACCAATAGGAGCAGAGCACTAATGAAGAATGTCTCAAAATCGGGCTATTTGTAGAACATCCGCTACGTGTCAGTGTCAGTATTATATGCGTTGCCATGGTAACATAAATAATATTCTATCGGAAATATTATTAGGGTTTATTTTGTGTTCCTGTTGAAAAGTTTATTCTTCGTTATTTTTAATTCCAATAGTTGATTATATGTAGTACGTTGCTATCGCAAACATTTTTAAAGTCTATTTTGTGCTGCTATTCTAAAAGATTAGTAGTAATAATATTCGTCCATCAAGACAGGCGAAGGAATTAATTCATACTGCCAATTCTGAAATTGTCAATATAGGTAGTTCTTATGTATTCTCTATATATAAGCGCCAAATCTTCTATATAATATTTCGTTAATTGTTATCATCTTAATTTTCAAGACCCCAGAATACATGCTCCGTGGTATTATGTATCATTCATTTCACTTATGCACAATAAACAAACCATGTTAGATAAAATGCCACCAATTTAACACAATAAAGAGTCAAATAACACAAGATTATGAATAAAATATAAAATTCCCTACATGACAGACTGAAATCCCTCCAAAAACAAAAGTTTATTCTACGTTAGTTTTGTTCCCAATTATTGGTTTGTGATATATTACGTATTATAAGTATAAAGTGTATGTATATAATATTAAAATAAATCCTTTTTGATGAATACATAAAAATATCAACATTTTTTTTAATTCTGTCGATATGTCTGTTTGTTTATTTGTTCCGGGTAATCTCCGAAATGACTGGAATTATTTGAACGTTTTTTTTTTTCTTAGAAATGACTACTCTATTGACTTAGCAAGGTCTTAACAGTTTCAACGGACTACAAGTAATATTTGAACGGGAATTTTACGGGCAAATAACTAACTAATTAGCTGTTTTATTTTAAGCTAGCGCGTTCAGTAGACGATACCCGCCCTGATAATAAGACAAACTATACCTAACCTTTCTCCAAGAGTCATTTTATATATTGGAACCTTTCTCCAAGAGTCATTTTATATATTGGTAAAAACGGCATGAAGATGCGTTTCCGATCTTATCGCGAACATATATATGGACAGCCGTCAACTGTGATGAACTGTTATCCGTGTATTCGTATGTGTGAAGTTGACCAAAAATATGTTGTTCACTGTATACATGCGCGTGTGGCGTACATTGTACTGGACTCCAAGAATAAATATAATTGAAAGTCATACGTTTATATGTGATTTAAATTATAGCAAGATTTATTAATAACTTGATTATATCAATAGTGTGGACATATTATATTTATATAATAAAAGATTTAACACATTGTTCGGTAATGTATAGCTTAATATTTTCATTACTCTCTTGTATAGTGTAAGTGAGCACTGATATATAGATAGTAGTTTAAATGTTCCGGCTATGTGGCTGAGGATAAATCACATCCCATTCGATACACTATTAGTATTCACATATATAATGTACATGTTACCTGTTACTGTAGATGATGTGCGTGTTATACTTACAAATATTTTTGAAAGAGTATTATTGTTATTTACACATCTAATAACAATTTTAAATTTATTTAATGTACTCAAAAAACGCGTGCGAAGCCTCGTGTATCACCTAGTTTTAATATAAAATACACTTACTTTACTTTTATAATACGTAATATATCACAAATCAAAAATTGGGAACAAAACTAACGTAGAATAAAGTTTTTGGCGGGATTTCAGTCTGTCATGTAATGGATTTTATATTTTATTCATAATCTTGTGTTACTTGTCTCTATATTGTGTTAAATTGGTGATGTTTAATGTAATATGGTTCGTTTATTGTACATAAGTAAAATGAATGAAAAATAATACCACGAACCATAAATTCTGTGCTCTTGAAAATTAAGAAGATAAAAATTCATGAAATATTAGATAGAGGATTTGGCGCTTATACCTTTACATTATCTTGGATATAGAAAAAAACTACCTATATTAACTACTTCAGAATTGGCAGTATGGATTAATTCCTTTGACTATCTTATTGGATAAATATTATTACTACTAAACTTTTTGAATAGCGACACAAAATAAACTTTAGAAATGTTTGCGATATAAACATACCACGTATAATCTGAAATTGTAAACAAAACTTACGTAGAATAAACTTTTTGAATAGGAACACAAAAATAAACCCTGTTAATATTTACGATAGAATGTTATAATTTTCCATGGCAACGCATAGAATACTGACATTGACACGCAGCGGATGCTCTAAAAATAGCCCGATTTAGAGACATTCTTCATTAGTGCTCCGTTCCTATTGGTTTTAACGTGATGATATGTAGCCTATAGCCATCCTCGATAAATGAGCTATCTAACACTAAAAAAAACTTTCAAATCGGACCAGTAGTTCTTGAGATTAGCGCGTTCAACCAAACAAACAAACAAACTCTTCAGCTTTATAATATTAGTATAGATTTACGTTCTACACCAACACAAGGTAACTAACTCATTATCTTGTTTAGGTAGTTGCACACACTTTTTAACACTTTTGTCCAGTTCTGACGAAACCAACTACCAGGGTTGCCAGATTATTGTAGATTATAAAAAAATGGTTATTAGAAAAATAAATTGTAATGTAAATGAACTGTAGTAGTATTGGAATTACGAATGTATTCGGGCTAAAATAAAACAATATTTATTTATTTAATCTCTTTTGTACACCGTTACATATATACCTTATAAGATATTTGAAATCATGTGCTTGACACAATGGGCGGCCTTATTTCTGATAGCAATCTCTTCCAGGCAATCTTTCGATTGATGTATTTCAAGTCGAAGAATTGGGGTACAAGTAAAACCAAACGAATGTGATGACATAGAAATTGAGACAATTGAGATAAACATAGCCTTTGAAAATGATTCTACGTTTCATTTCAATGTGACCAAAATAATCATTTGTTTAAATTGAATGCTCTTTACAGAAAAACAAGGAAGAGCTCAAATTTTTCTCTAAAATTCTAGAATACTCGCGAAGTATTCAACGTAACAAGTGTGCTAACAAGCGATTTCAGTTCAGTGTCATTTAGACGCGTCTTTTTATTTTATTTGTGTCTGGTTACTAGTCTGTGGTCGCGAATTTTCTCGTGAAAAGTGATTTTGTTGTTTGATAGGACCACCATGTTTGTCTGAAATAATTTGAAGGTATTTTTACACCATAATACCATTCTAATATTTATTCTGTACAACCTCTTATCAATTTTAGTTGCCTTTATTAAATTGTGTCACTATTGTAGAAAAAATGACATGTAGAATAAATAGCTCTCTAGAAAAAAATACTAATAATTTAATATACTCAAAAAAGCTTAAATAACTTTAATTTCCTCTAGAAAAAGCTAGGTCTTAACAGCTTCACCGGACTACTAAGGCGAGGCAGTCAGCCGATTTTATTTGACAACTAGCTCAAGTGCACGACACACCTCGACTTGGGCTGTTACCTGATTTGTGCAATTCGCGACCTAGCTTTTTTTTTTTTTTTTTTTAACGTGGGGAAATCCCTTATGGATACCCACCCTCCCGAGGGAGAGAGTGGGCTATGTCCGACTCGCACGGACTAAAACCCCACGGTGTACGTCTTCCGCTATAGTTGGGGCGGCACGAGATCTCTATAGACTTCATCGTGCCGCCCCAGCGGTTGGCCCAGCAGCAGAAGTGCCGCCGCCGGGCCTCGTCTTGTATGGAGGCAGCCGGGTACACACCAGCCGTCTCCCCCGTCCGCCGGACCTGTGCAATGCGAAGATGGGGCCCCCAAACCCATCTTCCCTGGTCCGGTTAAGGTGGGAGGTGGTGGTCAAACTGCCGCCTCTTCCTGCCTGCCCTTTGTTGGCGGAGACGGCCACTGTGAGGGTCTTGCTCACGGATCCTCTCCGCCGCCTCCTTCTGCGAGACGACCTCCTCACAGAAGGAGGCAACAACACTCCACACATTCTCGCTGCCGAGCATGGCTTTGACGACGCTCGGCAGCGAGAGATCATCACCCACCACCGCAGCCAGAATACGGCGTCGCTCCTCCCACGCAGCACATTCGGAAAGTGTGTGCTGCGCGGTGTCCGGTTCAACGCCGCACTCATGGCATACGGCGGTCGGCTCCCTGCGTGCTATCCGATACAGGTACCAACCGAAGCACCCGTGCCCAGTCAGCACCTGCACCAGACGAAACGACAGGGAGCCCCATCGTCGATTGCACCATTCGAGCAGGACCGGGCGGACGGCGTCGATAGTATATCGACCATACTGCGCGTCCGCCAGGTCCCGCCCCCACCTCTCCATCCTTAACCCTCTCTCATAATTTCTTCTCTGCTCCAATTCCCCAGGAGCTAGAGGATCTTCCATCTGTTTCTTAACCGCCGTATAATTACGGCGGCAAGCACTTCCGCCTCCAGCTCCCAGGGAAGAGAGCCAGCCAGCACCATGGCCGCCGCAGAGGACACTGTACGGTAACCCCGTATCACTCTCAATGCCACAGTACGTTGCGCGGCTCGAACCGCACGGATATTGGTGGCGTTGAGGGCGTCCACCCATAACGGCGCCCCGTAGGCGGCCATGGACCGCACCACCCCCATGTATAGGCGGCGACAGGCGGCACCCGGCCCCCCCGTATTGAGGAGGAGTCGTCCGAGCGCCGCTGCCGCCCCTTGAAATGGGGCTCGAACCGCCAGCGACCGTCCAGGGTGAGGCCCAGATACTTCATTCGGGGCCCCCAACCTGACACGGACTCCCTCCACATATATGTGGGCCCCTGGAGGTGGCCCCTTCCGAGGCCCATGGAACATTAGGGCCTCGGTATTCTCGAGGGCCACCTCGAGGCCCAGTCTCCTGATGCGCCCGACCACGAGGGTGACAGCCTCCGTGGCCAGGCGCAATAAGTTTTCTGTTTCCCCCCCTCGGGCTACGACTAGGGTGTCGTCCGCATAGCAAATGAGGCGCGCCCCAGAAGGGAGCGCGCCGCGGAGCACCCAGTCGTAGCCCATGTTCCACAGGAGTGGCCCTAACGCCGACCCCTGTGGAACCCCCCGCGCCGTGTTGCGCCGGACCATCCGCCCTCTGGCGTCCACGAAGGTGACCTCTCTCCCGTCAAGGTACGCCTCCAACAGCCGCCTTAAATACAGGGGCACTCCAAAATAGCGGAGCGCCTCCAGTATTATACTGTGCGGCACACTGTTGAAGGCGTTGGCGATGTCCAAGGACACCGCCAGTATTCTTTCACCCTCAGAGGTCACCTCCGTGGAGACCTTTTTCAGGAGGGTCAGGGCGTCCAGCGTGGAACGCCCCGACCGGAAGCCGAACTGCGCGTCCGACAGATTTGGCCCCACTTCCTCAAGGTGCCGAACGACCCGGGAGGCAACGATCCTCTCGAGCGCCTAATTCGCGACCTATCTGAGCTAACCTAAGCTAACTATTCATACATATATGACTTGTTGGAACATATATGTGTACCAAGCATACATATCTTAACAACTAGTGTATATATTTCTTATCGGATAATTTTCTAAACAGTTTCAGTTCGACAAGGAAAAAAAAACAAAACCCTTCCACATTTAATTGTAAGCATTTATGCGTGCACGTATGTGGAAGTGATATGTGTAGTGTTGTCGCAGTGATGTAAGATTTTGTATCATTGTATCGCGCGAGCAGCGTATCCAATGACTCCAAGCCAAGGGTACGGACCTAGTTGTACGTTTTGATTTAAGGCTAGTTAACGATGTTATAGTGATAACATGGCAAAGTAATTGTTGTAAATTTGCCGACAAGTATATATTTGCATAATCTGACTACGATGCTTGACAAATGATTTCTTTGTAGGTTTAATTTTTCGAATAAAGCCTTTGTGCATGCCGCTTTGAAATTTTAAAGTCTTCTATAGAAAGACTCTAAGAAAATCTGTAAAATATGGCGTATTTTAGTTTGTTATCTTGGACGTGCCCTTAGACAAAATCGAGTCAGCCAATCACAATATTTGTCAAAAAAAATTTAGTACGAAATGTTGTCGTTGTAGCGCCATCTAGTGTAACTTCGCACTTAAATAGGAGATACAGCTAAATAAAGTAATTTACTGGAAAATAAACGATTTCTTTATATTTTTTCGAAATGACTACGCTATTGACCCAGCAAGGTCTTAACGGCTTCACCGGACTACCGCTACACCGGTAGCTATAAGCATATCTATACTTTGCATGTATATATGTATTGCGTAAATAGATATACGTATGGTTTGTTCGCTACAATGGTTTAATAGATTCAATTTATGGTATTATGCAAGATAATGACTTAAATTGAGGTTTGGCCACTTGATCACCCTTACGCTAGTTGTCATTTCGGATGAGTCCCTCTGCGTCAGCCATCAAGTACGTTGAATTGGAAGCGTTTCCGAATAAGATCAGTGGGTCATTACAAAGAGATATAAAAATCAATTACATGTGTTACGATAGTTATTGAAATTAATACAATAGTAACGAATAACCAGGAGAGGTTAGTTGTTAGACTCGTACAAAATGAACGCTACAAACGTCATCGAGAGGCATTTGAGGCATCATGCACTATTTTGCAATCGAATACCATTCGTTTTTATTGTTATTAAGCGATTTTAGTTAGTTAGGCTTTGTTATTTCGAAGCAATAACAATGGATTTAAATTGATTTAAATTTTGTAAGTGGTAGAGCCACGCTGAAGCTATTACTGGTTTTAGCATGAATGGGTCGGCTCGCCCGGGTAGTACCACCCTTTCACAAAAAACGGACGTGAAGTAACAGTGATGGCATTGTTGCATTTTGTTTGGTCAGTGAGAACGACAGAGGCCCACCTCGCCTCCCCTCGTCCCTCGCCTTCCCTCCCTCTTACTTCTTCCCCAAACGCAGGCTGGCAATGCACTTGCGACTTCCCTGGTGTTGCAAGTGTCTATGGCCGATGGTGATCACTTAACATCAGGTGACCCGTCTGTTTATTTGCCTCCTATGACAAAAAAAAAATAAAAAGAAGGAAAAAATCTTTCAGCAAAACATGTTTTGGAATTGGCAATTATGTTATTTCAATATATATATAGGAACTTGAAGAATAAAGTGTTCGCAAATTAATGGTAAAACACTACAAATATATTTATATTGGTATTATATTATATTATACAAATATATTTGTATTGGTAAGGATTTTTTGTATCTATTGCCAATATTTTCTTACGTAGGTAGGATTTTTCGGAAAATCGATTCTAATTTACATGAACGATTGTATTATTTTTTTAGAATACTCACAATATTTTTGGGTTTGACTGAGTTCCAGAAATTCGGTACAAATAACTACGTATACGAGTAAACCAACAAGGTAGAGTTGTGATCGAGTCTGCTTAAGGTACTGTTGTTAAATTTGAGAGTTAATGGCAGATTTTTATTAGAAGTCAAACAGTGCCCGGAAAAAAGAAGGCTTATTTTCGCAAAGCAAGTATTTTAAATGTACAGCCGGTGACGTTATAACATCATAATAACTCCTGGCAGTTAAAAATTCGTATCATTACATATGTTCACGTTTCATGAGCTGTAGAATTATCGTCATAAAAACATGATTACGAGGACGTAAATATCACAGCATATTCAGAATGTCACACATTATCTAATCACTTTAACAAAATTATTGTAACCGAGCTCATAAATTATTTACGAGTGGAAATAAAAGGAGGGAAATAAGGAGGAAAATGAACTCTTTGTTTTCACACACGCGTACACAAACAAAGCTGCGGTTATTAAATAAACAACATCCTTTTGGGTACAAATAAAATTTATTGTTCTCATTACAGAAGCGAGAACGGCAACTCAGTCCCGGAATGGGCACGTGCTAATTAATTTTTTAACGACATTGTTCAAACACAATTATAAGTAATTGAATTAAAAAGGGACCGGGTCCCCGGATCCGATGCTAATAATTGATTCGGGTCTGACCGCTCTGCTTAGTGCTTCTTCGCATATAAACGTAAATTTTCGGTTTCGTCTTAATTTATTGCTACTTCGAAAAAAGCAGCTTTAATTGACCTTTCGTAATTGGATTATTTAGAGTTGATGATTCTGGTTCAGTTGCAATGTGTATGGATATAGTGGATAAATGTTTTCTTTCGATAGTGGTAGGAAAATTCTAGTAATGACCAGTTTTATTTTGGCCGAGTTGAAAATATTTGACCAAACATCTAGCGGCATGTTACGGTAGCAACAGTTAACATACCTTCATCGCAGGCCTTGGCATTTTTAACAGATGATTTAAGCTTTCTGGTAACCCTTCCGATAGTGGTTAAGGGGACTGATCTGGGAGAGAATCTTTCAGCCGCACTCCTAATAAGTGTATACAGCTCTAAATTGACTGGCGTTGGAGACCTGCTCGTAATACATCATGTGTTTTTCGTTTCACAATTGAAATCAGCTGAAAAGATGCTATGATTAGCCTTCGTGAATTAAGCGACATTATTTAGCACGGTCCTTGGCCAGCTCCTTCCATTTGCTGCTTGGGATCTTAACTGCAGTCATGTGACGCAATTCCATCCCTTTTTTATCCGAGCATGAGAAACGGACAGCGTTGTTCTGACTATAAGTGCAATGTAGTACAAAAACAATGACGTCCACCATGAGGTTTACAATTCATAGGCAATGCTCGGCCTCATACGGGCCTGTAAGCATTTGCAGCTGGCTTTACACGGGCTGATCCCGAAACCTGATCAAAACAAAAGCAAGTTGCTTTGATAAGTTTATTGTTGCATACACGGTGGTTGCAATTCAGATATTACTTACCATCCCACTTGATTACTAGACCAGTTTATACCAGAACTTAATATACTTTTTTGTTTGTGACTGCACAATCTTGTTCCTTTTATCTACCTTTTCCCCGTCCTATTACTTGCCTCATTATAGCCAATTCATCGTCACGTAAACGCACCAAAGGTCACCTCAATTGCGCTTTAAACAGTAAACTCTGGAATACAAAAATTGCCGATTCCAGAACTACTAAACTGTATCGAAAATAAATATAGCTTATTAAAAATTATAATTAAAAATGTGAGTGTTGTGATACAAAGCCGTATCATCCAGAACGTTAAGATCATATTCACAACAGTTTTTCTTGGGACATTATCATTTTTATACACCGATTACATCTGATCCATTCAAATACAATCGTAGTGTCTAAAATTTTACTATACGAGTATTTAAAGTGGTTAAGTAATATATGAAGTGTAGTTCCGACTGGTAAATATATATTCCAGAAGTTGTCCTATCTTCTGTGGTTAAAGTTGAACAGTAATCCGATTTCAGTGAATCCGTACACGACTTCACCATTCCCGAGTTGGCTTATCCTGTAGTCGGTCTGTACAATAGCATAGATGTGTACGAGAAATATTTCGTAGCACTTTATGACTTACAGTGTAGGCAGGAAGGAAAAAGATGGGTTGTTAAAAAATAAAAAACTTAGCGTAACTATTTATTGTGAATATCAAAACATTAAAACTGGATATAGATCGTTTAGAAGCTTACAATATCACATAAGTACATTGCACACGCATGAAGCCGGGCCTGGACTCTAGTTTATATATAAATGGCGACACTATGTCGCAGACAAATTACAATGTCGGACAATCCGTCCTTTGTCCGTGCCACTTGACTAATGCGAGTTACGCCTGTAATTTCGCTCCGGGCAATATGCGATCCAACTGGTTGCAGGATGTCGTTATTCAACGTTCCGGTTGTCACTGCGATCAAATGGCACGTGATTTTGTACTGGGCGCTGATATAATACTTGGTAATTCTACAATGCAATATTAAAAGCTAAATAATTATTCACAATTAAAACATGGATACAAAAATGTAAGAATGGTGTAATGTGGAATATTAATGGAGCAATCTCCAGGCCAGTGTTTTCCCTCCTTCCTACGATATGGAGTATTTCAAACGTGAAGAGACGTTTACGAATGTCGTCATGACAACAGCGATCGGCGATAGTTATTTTTTCTCTACGTATTAAGATTATACTGTGCTTACCATCAGGCATAGTGCAGTCACTTTGCCATGCTACAATAAAAAATAATGTTAACTTTAGCTGTCTATCTAGGAGGTATCGCTATTGTTTCCAACTAGGTCGTGGTCATCATATACTAAGTGAAACACCAGCTATAATGGTACAATTAAACGCTAAACGCGTTAAACTCTCTATTTGGCTTTTCTCTATTTCAGGCTGAGGAAAAAGTTTGCAGGTGGCATTTACAGTCACGACTATCCATAGATTGTGAATTTCTCGTTGGCCACTGTAATTTGTTTTGGATTCCACTATAATCATCATCAGGTACAGTGACGTCATTTTGTGGTGCTGCAATAAAATATAAGATGGTAATCATAGAAAAGGAATTTCGTCTTAGTACAGTTATTGAAAGTTTTGAATACATTTATGGGTAACTGGTGATACACTTACTACAAACCAGAATTTTACAGGTTTAAGGGAATCTGATACAACAATGTAACGGATAATGACAATAAAATATTGTGATAGGTATGTATGCCTGATTAAAGAAATTCTTTACATAATTACAATGTCTCATTGATACTGATTAAATTTTTTAAAGGATGTGTACTCATAGTAATGCAATTGTGAGATCAATTAATAGTCTGGTGAAGTTGTAAAGGCCTTGCAAGGCCAATACCGTAGCCAGTTCGAAAAAAAGAGATCAATTTGTAGGTATAAGTAAGCTTATTTTACATATAAAATTTTATGTCTGTGTGCTCGTATTGTAAACGTTCGTGCATCATTTTGCAGGTGTAGTTGCAATATTTATAACTGTTGTTGGTGAAGCTTGTGCCATAGTACCATCAATAGATAATAGATGGTGTGTCAGTCGTTTCAACATATTTTATTTATTTCTTATATAATTGTCAGTGTTACTAATTTATTTTTTAGAATCTATTACAGATTATAATATATTATGCCGTGTTGTAATAGATATGTGTTAATAAATATAAAGTTATCTGTATACACAAATAAAAAAGAGACTTGATAAGTAAGATAAGTAATCCTAGCGCGAAAGAAGGATATTAAATAATCGAAATAATGAACTTAGAATGTCCCGTGAATAGACGCTTTGCGGTCGTAGTAACTGCCATTAAAGTAAGTGAAACTTAAACTCAGTCACCTCTCAAAGCGGTAGTGGTAAAACCTTGTCATATAATATTTACTGTCTTGGTTAATTAAATAAAGCCCTCCCTCGAGCCGCATAGCGCTTCGTAACTGATACTATGAATCGTACAACGTCATTAATTTGAATTCTTGACACAAGAACACAATCTTTAACAAATAAATATGATATACATTTTATATGTAAAATTTATATATAAATAATATTAAATTTACTTTTGTTTATTCGAGTTTTTGCCGACAACTGCTGAAAGGATTCTGACATAGAATAGATATAATTAGGCTGTTCCGAAGAATTAAAGCAGAATAGGTGAAATTAACCAGAAAATTTGAAATGGGTATAAGGAGTGAGGGTGCTTAATATATGTAAATCTTCTGTCTGTGTATATGTAACTGAACTCATCCTAAACGGCTGGATCGATTTTGATGTTTTTTTTCGTGTTTTCTGGTGGATGCAACAATGGCGTAGATTCACAATTGGATCCGGTAGGTGGTGCTGTGATTGACTTTAAGGTTTTTTCTTTATTATAAATGCAAGAAAACATTCACCAGGTAGTTAAATATGATCCAATAATTAAATAATAAAAGACAATAAAATAATTAGTTCTAATGACCAAAGCAGTTTTCATATAATAAGTATTTTCATGTGAATGAAGTCGCAGGCATCAGCTAGTGCATTATAAAAATATACGTTGACTTTTTATGTTTCATTTTCCTCGCACGAACACGTCAAGGAAATTATTTTTTGAAAGTCTCAACCGGGAGTATAATTTTATTACCGCAAGCTGAAAAGAATTTAAAAGACACACTAGGATACAAAGTAAGTTATGATCAGTAAGGCAACAATGTGAGAACAGGGAAATGATAATTTTTTAATCTGATTCTATTATTAATGCCATGAAAAATTTTAAATAGGTTTTTAAAGGGTCAGCAACGTCAATGTAATAACTACGAAATTGCAAGCCTCTATAGGTTGCGGGGAGCGTTTACCACCAGGCATCCTAGGCGTTTGTTCAGGATCGTCGTGGTGTAAGGAAAAGATTAGTGTATAAGCCCTGCCAATATTTCAAATTTGATTAATAATTTCTCTAGAAGATTTAACTTTGTTTTGGTTAACAGAAATCATTTATCTATACTAATATTATAAAGAGGTAAAGTTTGTGAGTTTGTGACGTTGTGATGTTGTGGCGTTGTAGGGGGTAATCTCAGGAACTACTGGTCCGATTTGAATAATTCTTTCAATGTTATATAGCTTATTCATCGAGAATGATTATAGGCTATAATATCATTACGCTAAGATCAATAGGAGCTGAGCACAGATGAAAAATGTTTCAAAATCGGGATATTTTTTCCTTTTGAGAACTGCTGCGTGTTAGTGTTGGTGTTAGTGTATCTATTCCACGCACACGAAGTCGCGGGCAGAGGCTAGTTGTAACAATAAAGTATTACTTCTATATTGTACATTTTGAATATGGTTACCAAAGAGGTGTAAAATTATCATTTAATTTTATAAGTGTCACTCTGTCCTCTGTTTTCTATATTTGTCTGTTTTTATCCTTGGTAAGACATTTTGATTTTGTTAATATTTTACGCTTTTGAGTGTCGTTGGATATTTTTTGTAGCATTTCTATTTTTTTCAAAATATTTTGATTTTGTTAAAATTTTTATATTTTCATTGTCACTGTATGATTATCATCAGCGTTACAATATGTTACTGATTTTTGAGTTGACCTTTAAAAAACTGAAAAAATAATGCAATAGGTGTATTATCGCCGCTGCCGCTGTAGCGAATGTTATGAGGTTGAATTCCTGATCAAGTGTTTGTGTAATCCATAAGTGATTTTTCTCAGGTCATCTGTACTTCTTAGCCATTAATTACATCTCTGTAAATTTCCTCGTGATACTGGTGATACTTTATATCGAATTGGGCAGTTATTATTGAAAAAAAAAACGTCCTGAAGGATTTTTTTATAGAATACGCGTATATCTAGTGCTATTTCAATAATAATACTGAGGCAGTCTTTCTTTTGATACTATAGGGATTATTATCATCTATTGTTTTTGCTTTTTTACCATAGCAAACAAGCAGGTGAGTCACCTGATGTTAAGTGATCACCGCCGCACATAGACTCTTGCAACATCAGGGGAGTCGCAAGTGCATTGCCAGCTTGTGTTTGGGGGAACGGATATGGGGGAGAGGGAGGAGGGAGAGGCAAGCGGTGGGAACTGACCGAACGAAACGCAACAATACAAGCACTGTAACTTCACGTTGATTTTATATAAGAGGGTGCTACTAACCAGAGCGAGCCAACCCGTTCACGCTGAAACCAGTAATAGTTTTTACAAATTTACTTGGTTCGACATAATTTATATCTCACTAATATAAATCTATGGACTCCACTAATACCATACATAAAAGAATATGTGTAGGAGTAACTTCCTGCGAGAAAAATATTTATTTTGTGACTTTTCTCGCTGAACCCTAATGCCGAGCTTATCGCGAATCGATATCGATATTAACATAATGTTCAAAATGAAAGTTTTCCATATAAAAACATATTATTACCGTCCTAAGAAAACATTAGGCTTTTCGAACAGTTCCATTTCTAGTCGCCCAATGGGCAGATA
This sequence comes from Antheraea mylitta, assembly GCA_014332785.1. Classification (NCBI taxonomy): domain Eukaryota; kingdom Metazoa; phylum Arthropoda; class Insecta; order Lepidoptera; family Saturniidae; genus Antheraea; species Antheraea mylitta. Next base: position 2,201,729 of record JACEII010000044.1, read on the forward strand.
AGTCGAAATACAAACATGATCTGTGTCAACGTAGAACGGCTTCGATGCTATATTTGCTAGTTAATATTTGCAGAAAGAATGTACGAGGAGTTATTTAGAATTGCCTCAAAAGTATCAACTTTGTTTCTAGTCTAGTAGCATGACGAATGCCACATGCAAACACATGAGCATGGTGGTATGGATTTTTCTAAGTGCGTCATGCTTGCTACTACCCTCAAGTTAAAAATCTGGCGCCGAGCCTCTGTTGGTGTGTTCCGGCAGGTGTGTGTACCCAGTCTGCTTCTCTATAGGCGGAAGGTAATCGCCGGGCGAACCGTTGGGGCGGCTCTACAAAATTGATCACCATTGTACGATGATCCCTTGCCACCCCAACAATTGCGGTCTATCGGTATACTATGGGGTTTTAAGGGATTTCCCCACGTTAATAAAAAAAGGTGTACTTAAGAACCAGCACACTCTAGGCATAGTGTTATTTATCATTTTAGATCACAATGTCACAATGATCACAAATGATGATGATGATTACAAAGACATGAAGGCAAATGTTGTAATCCATGTTGACTAACCTATTGTTGAGTTTTTTGATTGTATTAAGTCCGAGATATGAAGGTCATTTTTAAGGTATAAAACGGTAAACAGGAATATATATCATGATACATCATCTATGTTTTTTTAAATAATAGTACGCAAACGGACAGGTGGGTCACCTGATGTTAAGTAATCATCACCGTCCATAGACACTAACAACACCGGGGCAGTCGCAAGTGCGTTGCCAGCCTGTGTTTGGGAATAGGGGGAGACAGGGAGACATCGATTATATGATCTTTATTATAGGAGATCACTAACAAATAGTGAATCCTTTCATGCTTATGTTAGAAATTATTCCAAAGTTTTTAAACGTGCTTGCATTGCTGCCAAAGCAAAATTTTTAGAAAATAAAGTTCACGAATCAAGAAATAAGACCAAGACTGTTTGGCATATCATAAATAAAGAACTAGGTAAAAATAAAATAAATGATAATTCACTTAATCTTAATGTGGACGGCGTACATATTTCAAAAAGTACAGAGGTGGTATCTGTTTTCCAAGACTATTTCACTAATATACCTTTACAAGTAACAAAGGATATAACATCATCAGCCCAGGGTACCGCAGCTCTTTTAAAAAGTATGAGTGCACCTATAGATTCTAAATTCAAATTCTTATCTATTAGTGCAGGTGAAATAATAAGGACTTTCAAGCAATTAAATTTAAAACACACCGAAGACATATGGGGTATATCGGTAACAGTAGTACAGTCTTTAATTGTTACTATTTCACCACATTTGGCTAACATATTTAACCAGTGTATAGCAAAAGGCTGCAGAAGTAGTCTTGGGAATTATAGACTTATTTCTGTACTTCCGTCGTTAAGTAAAGTTTTTGAAAAGATTATGCTCAACCAATTAGTGAACTATTTCAATGTGCATAAGTTTCTGGATGGTCGACAGTTTGGTTTTACGAAATCGAAATCTACTACTGACGCTGGGGCAACGCTCATAAGCTATATATTGAGTGCCTGGGAGGATTCGCATGATGCAGTTGGTGTGTTCTGCGATCTGTATAAGGCCTTTGATTACGTTGACCATAGTATACTTATTCTAAAATTAAAACATTATGGTATTTGTGGACCTTCTCTCGACCTTCTAGTCTCTTATTTAAAAGATCGCTGTCAGAAAGCTAGCATACAAGGGGTAACCTCTGCAGGATCCTTTGTGCGAATTGGCGTCCCTCAGGGCTCTATACTGGGGCCGTTCTTGTTCTTAATATACATAAATGATCCTGCCACTAATGGTTAATAACTGTGCTGACATGGTGCTTTTTGCAGACGATACTTCAATTATATTTAAAGTGAAAAGGACTGATTCAGAGGTTAGGCATGTAAATAATACTCTAAATGAAATTTCTCATTGGTTTGCATTAAATAACTTAGTGCTAAATACAGGCAAAACAAAATGTATAAGATTTGTTTTGCCTAATGTTCCACGAGTGGATAGCAGTATCAGGATTGAGGGGAATTTTATAGAGTTAGTTGATAATACTGTATTCTTGGGTATCACACTGGATTTAAAACTACAATGGGGTCCTCAAATTAAACAATTGGCAAGCAAATTAAGTTCTGCTGCATTTGCAGTACGTAAAATACGCCAGCTAACTGATATTGCCACTGCTAGGTTAGTCTACTTCGCCTACTTCCATAGCTTAATGTCTTTTGGCATTCTGTTGTGGGGGACAGCAGCTGAGGTAGACACCATATTTTTATTATAAAAACGAGCAGTTAGAGCAATTTACAATATGGGACCTCGTGAATCTTTAAAGACTAAGTTCAAGGAATTCGGTATCTTCCCAATACATTCTTGATAATTTAATGTATGTCCGAAAGAACCTTGATAAACTAGATTTTGTAAAAGGTCGGCATAGTCTAAATACTAGGAACCGTGACAAACTGGTTATCCCATGTTTTAGACTTAGTAAAACGAGTAATAGTTTTTTGGGAAATAGTGTACGGTTCTATAACAAAATTCCAAAGGATATTACCGATTTGCCTGATTGTGAATTTAAGCGCCATGTCAAGCGGGTTTTGGTCTCAAAAGGCTATTATAGAGTGAATCAGTATGTGAACGATAGTGATGTCTGGAATTGACTCATCTCTGTGCATCCATTAAATTTCTTTTCCATTAAAAGTTTCTGTCATGTATGGTAATATAGTCTAAATATTATATATATTAAAAAGATAAACCAGATCGAGTTTCTTGCCGGTTCTTCTCGATAACTGGGTTGTTTCCGAACCGGTGGTAGTTTTTGACGTTCATAAGTGCCTTATTAGGGCCTAAACTGAATAAAGTATTTTTGATTTGATTTGATTGACTGGAGGAGAGAGGATGTGGGCTTCCGGCATCCTCACTGACCGGACGAAACGCAACAATGCATGCATTGTTACTTCACGTCGGTTTTCTGTGAGAGGGTGGTATTACCCCGGACGAGCCGACCCATTCATGCTGAAACCAGTAATAGCTTCGGCGTAGCTATGCCACTTATTAACCTACCTTCAAACCTATAGAACAGTATTTAATTGGATGTTCTTTCTGAAGATTCAGTTAGTGTACTTTAGCCCTTTGCGAGCTATTTACCCTTTAGTAGAGTGTTTTGAAGTGTATAGCCTATTTTCAAGTGATTCATTTGAACTAATATATATAAAATGTATACTAACTATAAAAAAAAATAGAAGATTCACTAAGATATAGGTCAGAGCGCTATCTACATTTCAATATACGATACTACGTAAACAACATAAATATTATTATATGATAAAACATAGTTAACATTGTAATATGAAAATTATTTTTTTACTTAAAAGCAAATTGCCACTTAAAGCTGTTAAAAACTCATTCAGTAATTTAACTTTCCAATTTAAATTTTAAAATTATATTCAAATACAATCTTCTCCTCAGTTCGTTTATACTTAGTTCACGTTTTAATGAATGCGTATTTATTAAACGTAATTATGAAAAACATTCCATACATAAAACTGTGACTAGATGTATCCGCGACTTCGTCCGCCTGAAATCGTATGCCATTTAAAAAAGTCATCTGAATGTATTAAGTCCATTTACTTATCTACTTTTCTCTTGTACTTATGTCGCGTCGTCATTAAAATTACAATAACTTTTGATAGAGTGAACCGATTTTAATGAAAAAAAAAGACAATGTTATTCTTGAAGATATGCTGATATTATTGTGAACCCAGTAATTTAGCAGTGATGCGTGTTTTTACAAACAAACAGATAGACATTTCTAAAAATGATTGAAATGTATGTCATTACTTATTCCTAGACGTCTACTACAATTATTTTACGAAATTCAAAAAAGTACTGACATATTAGAAATGAATCCCTACTATATGTAAATCTTATTAGATATAGAAGAAAACAGTGTTATGTAACTTCATAGAAAATAATTTTGCCTATTTTAAAAGTGATCGTCCATTGGTCAAAATTCCACCGTGATTATTTGTGATGTGAAAACTTATTTAATCATATTGATAGATTTTGTATATGGTAGGGGAAAAACTTATAGTATATTCGCGTCACCAATGATCACGATATGCTGGTGACGTATTGCGCTTGTGCCAGGCTAGCGACGCGTAGTATAACGGCTTGTGTACAAGTGGTATTGATATTCTGTATTGAGCTTGTGCAGCTTACCATATTTTTGATTAATTGATAAACGGTATAAAAGCGTATATAATTATTATTCCGTGTGTTAATAGGTATGAAAACCAGGGCAATATTAATAGTTTCTAGATACTTATTGGGATATTTAAATAATTTAAACTATAAGTAATATATAGCGTTTAATATGTTCACGTTTGAAAACTTCTTTAATACATGGTGTTCATAGTTATCGACGCGTATTACAATATATACTTAGGCTGGTGAATATACCGTACATGGTAAAAAAGTTTCCCTACTGGCTTATTTTCTTTTGCCGTGCATATACACCTTGCCCTCGGCATTTAGTAGCCTAACATCATAATGCCAATGTGATTCAAGTTGTAATAAAGCTATGATCAAATAGAAATCAAGATGTAACAAAGTTGAACAACTTGAAAATACACTAAAGCCAGTTTGAAAACAGAATAGGTACTTGTACTTCGAAACTGAGTCAAGTTTAACGAGTATTATTTAAACGAAGCCGCCGGGAGGGACTAGTTTATAATAAATTACAGTACGAAAAGTTCGTAACGAGGAATAATTATGCAGAGTACTGTTTTAATTAGATTACTCTTAAATAAACTCGTACAATACTGCTTGCGGAATGCGACGTCGCGCTTCGTCGACAAATAATGGGCTGAGTTAATTCTAGTTTGAAATATACTATCAGTTAATTGTGACTTTGTTCATAAAAACAAGGCGTGTCGTATAGATGATGTCCTCCTTAACGTGTCCGTCAAAAGCGAACCTTGTTACTTTCGTGAATAAGAACGAATGTAGCTCGCGAGACCAGATTTTGATTTAATTGTACGGTTACAAGGCGCACGGTGTAACTAACCAAAGCAATTTAAGGCGTAGAAGTATATAGAATAAGGCTTGGGACGGTTCTTTGTGGAGAGGCGTTTTGTATCAAGATTGTGTAGTCGATCTTCCTTGAACGTTTCTACTGCCTTTTTAACAGAGTTGGGCCATTCTGATCTCTGTTGCGTAAGCTGTTCTGATTTATTCGCAGGTGGTGAGATGGCGTCTAATCACACCTCTGTGGCGAAGGTACTGGCCCCCAGGCTTGCGCTTTCCATGGTTCAGCTGAGAATACAACACAGACTTAGGCAATCTGGAGTCATTCATGCGTACAATGTGACCGCGCCATCCCAGTTGGCGTGCAATAAATAACGACTCTTGTCGTATAGAAACATGATAGAAGTGAAACTTTTGTATTATAGGGAGACATTTAAATCATTCATCAATTACTAATGAATGGTATCGATTGTGTTCAGTGATCGCCACGCTGTCTGAACGCAGTACACGGACAACGAGAAAGAAAAAAAACGAGAAGAGCGTATGTCTCAGTATTCACCAATACTCGAAGCCAAGTGCGACGTTGCTCCAATTCGACCCGACACAACGTTTACGCCCACCAGTTTTCGTCACATAAAATGTTGCGGATCAGAATTTCAAAGCACTTCTACACGATATTTCATTTCAATAATTATATATAACTAGTGGGCGCCCAGTGGTCGATATTCGAGCATAGTGCATTGATTTATTAAACTTTGAAATTTATTAGGGTTCTTGTCAAAAGGTATATATTCTATACTCGAAAGTTTTAATCATGGCTACTCAGTTATATGCCATTTGCCATGATCTTGAATTATATAAACATTTAAAATAATCTGTGTAAATGAAAATTGAAATTAATTGTAAATTTGAAACAAAAACCAGGTGGCAAAGCTCTTAAATTTTAAGTAAATTATAACTTATCGAAAATAAAGAAATTTATCGCAACCCATGACACAATTTTCAATGAATTTTACGCGACACCATAGTAGGTGGTATTTCTGGGTGATATTGAATTAAATGTAGTCTGTTCATTATGAGTAATAATGGTATGTCCAGTATCATCGTTTGGAAAAGTAGTGGATTCACAATACATTAAAATGGTGAAGCCAAGACAAGATACTTTTAATACTACCATTAGCTTTTGAAAATAAATGCATCTTTGTTGCTACATCAGGATGAACTGCATCATTGTAACCGCGGAGATCTAAATCATGGATTACTTTTATGAACAAAACCCATATTTTGATTATACAAAATATGATTTGGCCTATTTTTTTAATCATTACCTGAAGAGAGTTCGTCATAAAAAATAATTTACATTATTTTTTAACATTAAACATTATAATATTGACTTAGACTTTGGGTATATTGTTATACTTTTATAGGAACATGAAGTAAAAGCACTCCTGTCACCTAAAAATTTTGACATCCAATAAAACCAAAGAGAATAATAATTATTTCAGTGGTTCCATAAATGTACTAAAGATAAATCGTTTATCAATTAATTATTTATGTATTATATATTATGAATTTACATATCACATTATTATTATAAATATTATAGGCTATAATTTGACCAATCGATTTCAAAAGGCATAGAAGGCATGCAACGTCATTCACGTCAAAATTATTATGTTATTGTAAAATTAACCAGCAATTGCCCAGTTAAATTCAAAGAGTATGTAAGATATGGAACGTAAGTCGTGTTATAAATATTGTAATAATAGTAATATGTTATAATATCATTGTTGAATGTAGGATGAAAAAGGGTAATTGCAACGTAAGACTAAAAAATACATAGTAATCTCCTTCGCAACCTTTTTTGAAGTTCGTTATAGACGTGACGGCTGTCAAAATGTCTTTTTTATGTACATGTGTGTAAAACTCAAGCAGTAGTGTGAGTAATGCATATTTTAATTAATTTAATGTATTTCTAATGGATTTTATATAAAATAAATAGCGTTCTGCATTTCTTCGCCATATAAACTTTAACTATACCAAATTTCAAGTTCATACGTTCACGGAGTTACCTTAAAAAGGGGTACAAATTTTTTGCTTCACGTATTAATATATAGATTTTTTTTTTTCGAAATGTCCACGCTATTGACCCAGGAAGGTCTTAACAGCTTCACCGGACTACTAAGGCGAGCGCTTAAGGCACTCAGCCGACTTTATTTTGGCAACCAGCTCAAGGATGCACGGCACACCTCGGCTTGGCTGTTTGCCTGTTGCATGCAAAATCGCGACCTATCTTAGCTAACCTAGCTAACTGTTCATATATGTATGAGTTGTTGAAACGTATATGTGTGCCAAGCATACACGCCTCAATAACTCCTACATATATTTATTATAGGAAAATTGAGAGTTTTTCAGTTCGATAAGGGAAAAAAAGTAAATCCTTCCACTTTCATGTGTAAGCGTGTAGGCGTGCACGTGTGTGGGGGTGATCGTGTAGTGTTGTAGCGGTGATGTATATTTGTGTGTCACCGTATCGCGCAAGCAACGCACTCAAGTGCTCCCCACCGAGGGATCAAACCTAGGCTTGAGCCGCTGCCGTGGGAGGCCTAATCGGGTGTGCGGGAGCGAAATTAACCCCCAGACCACGGCGGCGTGATCTGTGGTTACGCGGGCGTGGGCGTGAACACGCTCTGTTTCGAGGGACAGGCTGGTACTGATCGTTCGCTGACGTGATTGAATCAGGAGGGTCGGTAAAAATGTGTCGCGGACGTCTTTTATAACGCGCAACGTTAGGTACGGGTTCATAATTTGAACGGACTGGGATAAATATATAGATAATAATATATGTATATATAAGGCAGGTATATTATTGAAATGAAATATTGTGTAGAAGTGCTTTGAAATTCTGATCCGCAACATTTTGTGTGAAAACTGATAGGCGTTAATATTGTGTCGGGTTGAATTATAATACAAATATGACTTATCTCCCCCAAGCAGTACTTTTTTTTCTGGATGCAAGGTGTCTTATGTCCCTGTCTGTATCCTTGACAACGTGTTTGCTAACTTTGATGATGATCTGTTGAGAAAGCGGAAAAGGTGACAAACAAACTCACATTCGCGTTTACTAATTTAGCAAGGATTCAGGTTATAGTAGTTCCTCTGTTATGAACTAAAGATATTCGGCATAATCGTTACCACTCATGTATATCAATACAATATAATAGAGGCCCGAAAAGCCAAACTTCTATATATCAATTAAATATGCCAATTTTAATGATGCATGCTCGAAAAGTCAAAATTATTTTTTGTATCTAGAGATTATGTTAATTTTCTTACTATTTCCCTGTGAGTTATACAAAGTTATGATTATTATCTCAACAGTATAGCTGACAGCGGTATGTGGACTATGTTACTCAAAGTGATTTGTGTTATGAAATCACAATAAATCAGTGTCCCGGGGTCGTCAGAATGGTTCCCTAGGGAATGCTCATTATGTGTGAGGACATCTGTCAAGGAGAATAACATATTAATGCCACATGAAGATTATTTACGTTGTTTGTACGGATCCTTGGATTTTTTAATTCAATTATGTATTTTAATTTAATGTTATGTTCAGATGTGGAAGAAAAGTATGAAAGAAATAATTTTTTATAAATTGATCAATAAATACGCTATGTCTAGAAGGTGAGACTGGTTGTTAGAATAGACTTCTAAGTAGTTGGCAACAGATTTTCAACTTGAAGGTAGCAAGTAGACGTAGGAAAAAATATTTCATTATTTTTTATATTTTTTTTATTAACGTGAGGAAATCCCTTATGGATATACCACCCTCTCGACGAAGAGAGTAGGTTATGTTCGACTTGCACGGACTAAAACCCCACGGTGTACCGACAGACTGTATTTGTTAGGGCGGTAAGAGTATGTACTTGCAACTCAACTTTAGATAGCCGCCCTAACGGTCCACTCGGCGGAAGATGACCACCGGGCTCCTACCTACTAGAGAGACAGACTGAGTACACACCAGTTGCCTCCCCTCATCAGCCGGACCTGTGCAATGAGAAGATGGGCCATCCCGCCCATCTCCTCAGGTCCGGCTACGGTAAAAAACTTATCATCATATACTATATTACTATGTTTCCCATTACCGCAAGCTCCAATTTCCAATATTGTGGCTAAACGCTATACCTTAAAAGGGTATGAAAAGAAAAACAAATTTGGATCAAAGTTTACAAATCGATTGAGATGACCAGAGGTTAGCATATCGGAAGATTGTATTGCAATTCATAAATTGAAATAGTATAATAAGCATGACCTTATTCATTCATAGGCAAAGGAAAGTATTTTAATACTATGGATGTCGTATTGTTTCAAATTTGATATCCAGTTTCTGTGTCTAGCTATTTTAAGAAGGGTTTCTCAAGTCATCCATCTGCTTGGTTTAGAGAGCATCCAGTATTAGATACGTCTACCAATACAGTCCTTACTCAAGAACTCTGATAGCTGTCAATTCTGTAAACGCGGTGTACCTCGTGGACATACGTGATTAGTGGAAACTGACAAATATAGAAATTGAAACAATTCGCCAACTAATAGCAATTAGCGGTGACGAGTACACTTGTTTTAGTAACTTTACATAATATACAATAGCTTGTTAAAGTTATATGAACTCGTAACTAACTTTGTCAAGTAATAAGCTGCGAAGTTCCTATTTGGTAATTCATCATTGAATCCACAATCTATTTCAAGGGTTTCAGGACGTTGCCGTAATTATTTTGTTTTAAGTTCCAAAGTAACTTTATTACGTCTAACAGTAAATATGATACTGACAGTAAACGGTCAAAGGTAAATGCCAATAAGTTTGTGTTTATTGTGAGCTGTTTTTGTTCACATTGTTGGGCTGCTCATATATGTGTATACCTTAATTCACTTCGAATTATTTTATTATATATATTAATTTTTTATATACATATGTTGGTCACGAGTCAAAACTTCCGCAGTGTTCGTACGTTGGAAACTATGTATGTACCGATGACTTTTTAATAATGCGCGTACATTTTGTAATTTAAATTGGTAACACTAACTTGCCGGTGAAGGAAAACATCGTAAAAAAACCTAAATCTGAAAAATATTCTTGTAGTACCACCGTATGTGGGACAATATAGAACTGTGGTTATTTAAGTTTCAAATTACCAATAACTCGTTGGCTGGTGTGTTGATTATGGCAGTAACTTTGTTCAGGAAGAGGCCTCTGGCTAAGCAGCTATTCTCTTCCAGGCGATAAGTTTTTTAAACATTCATCATTGAAGCTCTGCTTTATTGATGATTTATAGCTTTATAGCCTTCCTCGTTAAATGAGCTATATAACACTGAAAGAATTTTTCAAATCGGACCAGTATCTTTATAATATTAGAATAGATTACTACTCTTCTATTATTATATGTTCTTCTTACATATTTTTTCTATTATCTACGTTACTACTTCTTGTTTTGGTTTTATTGTGAACTCAGTACTTTAGTACTGATGCGTGTTCATACAAATAGAGAGACAAACATTTAAAAAAATCTATTAAAAAAATTGAAATCTATTCTATGGCTTATTCTTAGACACCTGCAATAATTTTTTTTTCACGCAAAGTACTAACACGTTACATTGATCTTCTTATTAAATGTATACATTTAGTATTTTTTATGAATGGTGGTAGAGTTATTTCTAAGTCCGCCTAGTTACCAACTACCTTTGATTTGAAAACCTATGACCAAGCACCAGTTGGTGTGTTGCCTTCTAGGTCAGTCAGTCAGTCAGAGTCAGTCCCCTCTAGGTTTGGCGTGCTTATGATCTTAGACCACGTTACTGTCTAACTTCAGATATGGTTGTGGTCAAACCCTGAGCCCTATAAGGTATAAAAAAAATATAAAGTGTACAAGAAATTTCAATAAATATGCCAAACGCGTGCTTATACATTGATTGGATATATCAACAGAAATTGATATATCTCTGATCGTATCAATCAGTACCGTGTTTATAATGAATTTATTAAAATTCATTTCACGCGTGGTTTTACGTTATTTTGTATTCACAGTGACCACACTCTGCGGTAACCTGCTCAATTCTGCAGCTGTGTCATATATTGCGGGTCACCATTTATGTAGAATTGAAATAATGCTAAATTCATGTGTATATAATGTATGTGTATTTTATAAATAGTTAACGAATTATTTTTAACTTTCTTTGAGAAAGAATGCACTATCTAGTCACCTAGCTGTAACTTACATTGTATGGACCTCTTATTTAATCGGCATAACACCAGTTAGAATAATTGTCTTCAATGTTTGGATGTTAATCTTCTTCATTTTGTACTTTTGCAAAAACTATTCTTTATTGAAGATTATTATTGTCATTACTTCGTAAATAATGCTAATACGAAATATCTTGTGACGTTGTTACAAAATTAAGGATGGGAGCAGACTGCCTAACTAGATTGTAAACGTAAGGAGGATGGAGTGTGACGTATAGAGACTTATCTAGAAATGGTCTGGAATGTCTATATAGAAATAATAGTTCAAGATATTTTTTTATTTTTAATAATGAAATTATCATTGAAAATGAAAATAGGATGAGAAACAAAGGATTATCGGCAATGAACTATTTTATCTTTGGCTATTTATATGTTGGTCTTTTTAAATATTCATCTTTGTTTCTATATACTCACCTCTTTTGTAATTATTGTTATTATTTTAATAGATGTTAGATAGATGTTAATTTCTGTTGACATCGATACAGTGCTGTTGTCACTAACGTAATTAACTGGATATGAAATTAACACGCAAAATATATGTTATGATATTAATACTACTGTGTATTTCATAATACCTTTGCTTTTATGTATGAGTTACGATTTCTAAATCGAATTTCATAAAATTTGCTTACTTATTGTGGTTTTTTCGCGTCTCTAGTATTCGTATCTTAGATTTCGTTCATGTTAATAATAAAAATTCTAAGGCATTTTTTTGAAAAATTAACACAACTAGTGGGCGCCCAGTGGTCGACATTCGACCATAGTTAATTGATTCTTTAAAGTTTGAACCTTATTGAGGTTTTTTTGTCAAAGGGTATACTTCTATAATCAAAGGTTTTCATCATGGCTACTCAGTTATTTGTCATTTGCCATGATCTTTAATTACATAAACATAAAAATATTCTATGTGTAAATAAAAATTAATTATAAATTGGAAACAAAAACCTCGTAGTAAAGCTCAAATTTTAACCAAACATAACTTTACGAAAATAAAGAAATTTATCGCAACCCATGACACAATTTTCAATTAATTTTACACGACACCA
>JACEII010000044.1:2214129-2402316 GCA_014332785.1 Antheraea mylitta
TAAAGCTCTCAAATTTTAAGCAAACATAACTTTACAAAAATAAAGAAATTATCGCAACCCATGACACAATTTTCAATTAATTTTACACGACACCATGGGTGGGTGGTATTTCTGGGTGATATTGAATTAAATGTAGTCTGTTCATTATGAGAAATAGTGATATGCTCAGTATCATCGTTTGGAAAAGTAATGGATCCACAATACAATCAAATGGCGAATCCAATACAAAGATGTTTTTAATACTACCAATAGCTTTTGAAAATAAATTCTTTTTTGTTGTTACATGATGTTGTATAGCAAATAGCAACATTGTAACCGCGGAGGTCTAAGTCATAGATTACTTTTATGAACAAAATTCCTATTTTAATTGTACAAAGTATTTTTTTTTTATTAAATCATCATTTGAAGTGAATTCACCGCAAAAAATAATAAACATTAAAATAATAGTTATATTTTATAATATCATTGTTGAATGTATGTAGAATGAAAAATGGTAATTGGAACGAAAGAGTTAAAAAATACATACAGTCGAGCATAGTAACCTCCTTCACAAACCTTTTTTGAAATTCGGAATTTTTGACGGCTGTCAAAATGTCTTTTTTATGTACATGTGTGTATATGTTGTGTAAAATTCAAGCAGTGGTGTTAGTAGTGCATATTTTAATTAATTTAATGTACTTCTAATGCATTTTATATAAAACAAACAGCTTTCTGCACTTCTTCGCCATATAAACTTTTACTATGCCAAATTTCAAGTTCACCCGTTCACGAAAAATAGGTTAAAAAGGGATGCAAAGATTTTGCTTCACGTATTAATATATAGATAATTTTATATACAAACTGACGGTACGTATAATAAATACCACACTCCGTGTTCGTTATGAGATGACTAAACTCCATAAGTGCTATATTGCCAGATCGATGTAGCGTTTAGGGAAGTGGTTAGATTAATTTTACACGATCGCCCTATCCAGAATCTTTCAAGTATTCTTATATACAATATATATCCTTGTAGTCACTATATATTTCATTTGCACCATGTTTTGATTAGTTTTAACAATTATACTTAATTAAGTTTACTTTTGTACCTATAGTTTCAACCGTTCGACTAACGACGGTTTCGATCGTCGGTCTTGTTTAGTTACTAATATTTTATTTTTCATTACAACTTTGAGATTTAACTTTGTTAGGTATATGTCGCCGGAATAATGTCAAACGTTTTTTGTAACAGTGAGACCTAACAGCGACCAATCAATTCCAGGCGAAAGTGCAAAGTAACGTTCACTTAAAGTAAAGTAACGCCTTTGTCAATTAAATATGTTTCCTAACTATTATTTAATCTCGATATATTAGGATTTCTTTAAAGTCGAGTAGTATAATAAGAATTCTAAAGGCGTCCCTATTCTCTGGAATAAACTTCCAGCGACAGCGTTCCCGACCATTACAATTTGCAAACTTTGAAGAAACGAGCCTTCTCATTTCTCAAGTGCTGGCAAAGCATCTCTGATTCCTCTCATGTCACAAGTATCCCTGAGAGTGGCCATCATCTACCATCAGGTGACCCGCATGGTCTTTTAACACCAACAGTATAAAAAAAATCTGCGTGTCTTAAGTAATTCCCTATTCCGCGGTTATGTTAATCCGCGCGAATATAAGGAAGTATTAAAAGAAAAATAACGTACGTAATAACGACGAAATTGCAAATACATGTCCAAGATTAGCTTTACGTGATTGTGTAATACAATAAAACATCACGACCCACTTAAATAGAGGAAAAAAAGCAAAAATTTCCTCCAACGTCGACAGGCAGCTCGCACGTCTAACTCGTGTTATCTCGCCACTCAAGTATGTGGATTTATTTCCAAGTGCTTTGTGTGCGACGGTCCTTGTTTGATAACGTGGCAGCTTGAGACAAATCGTAACGATATAAATTAAGCATTTGAGCATTTAAATTAAGCGTGTGAGCGTTAAATTAAGCATGTGACCTTTTCAGTTATCGATACATATATTAATTGAAAATAATCTTCTATATATACTAGCGAGAACATTGTCCCGTTTTGATAATTAAAAAAATCCTAAAAGTCACCCGGAGCGCTACCTACCCTATTGTGAAACTAAACCATTTTCGATTCGAACACATACAAAAATGTCATGAAAATAGGTCCAAACGTTTATGTGAAGTTAATTAAATCATGATGTTGTCAATAGGTTCTTAAGACTTTGTGCAATATTTGATATTCAAAGTAACAAACCATTTAACACGAAAGTTGGTACACGCTTTTATACAAGTCTTTGTGGTATCTATTTAATTTTAACTAGCAACTAAATGGCACTGTATTTTTTAAATTTTATATTGTAACTTAATGCCGACGAAGTTTTTGCGCATCAATAATTTAAAAAATATTAATTGGGAATATAATAAATGTTTATTCATGTAAAGTTTTCTGAAATGTTGTCAAAATTTAACCTTTAGTCGAGATTACACTTCGCATACGTCTGCACCGGCCCGCTTCCGTTTGTGGAATGAAGTGGGTGCACAGATTGCAATTAATATTTCACAGTTTTCCGACTGTCGGCTGTTTCGTTAAAATCATGTTTTTTGCTAAGTTTTTTTATTTCACAAGAATGTTTTTACAAGCTCTTTTTACAAATTAGAGCGTGGTTTTATATATTTTACCCGGCTATATAGAAATCGGCAAATGTCATACGAATACATTTAGGTTTCATTTAACAAACAGCTTCATAAACATATGTCTTCGGATTATTTTTTTAAACAATAATTTTATTTGTCACTAGCTTTTTCCCGCGACTTGGCTCGTGCAAATCTAGATTTGATCTACCTCTCTGGTCTATTTTCTTTTCTGTAATTCTTTAGATAACGTTTATGCAAAATGTGTTGATGATCGGTTCGGTATTCAGTGTTTGAAAGCGTAACAAACAAACAAACTCACTTTTTTTTTCGAAATGACTACGCTATTGACACTCCAAGGTCATAACAGCTTCGCCGGACTACTAAGGCGAGCGCTTAAGGCACTCAGCCGATTTTATTTTGGCAACCAGCTCTAGGGTGCACGGCACACCTCGGCTTGGCTGTTGCCTGTTGCATGCAAAACCACGACCTATCTTAGCTAACCTAGCTAACTATTCATATATGTATGAGTTGTTGAAACATATATGTGTACCAAGCATACACGCCTCAACAACTCCTCCATATATTTATTATCGGAAAATTGAGAGTTTTTCAGTTCGATAAAGGAAAAAAAGTAAACCCTTCCACTTTTATGTGTAAGCGTGTAGGCGTGCACGTGTGTGGGGGTGATCGTGTAGTGTTGTAGCAGTGATGTATATTTGTGTGTCACGGTATCGCGCAAGCAACGCACTCAAGGGCTCCCTACCGAGGGATCGAACCTAGGCTTGAGCCGCTGCCGTGGGAGGCCTAATCGGGTAAACAAACTCACATTTATATTATAATACTAGGTAAGGATTCTTTCTATGCTATCATGTTTCCGCTTGGTGTTTCGATAGCAAAAAGCGCGACTCTACATATGTTATCGAATTTCAATGGTCATTTGTATTTTAATTATACGCACATATGTAACTTGTTTTTAGTTTGATATTACAATTAATCACAAAAATAGCTTTATTGCTTGAAGTGTTGCCGTAATAAGTGAAGCAATTAGCGATATACTTATTAAAGAAAATGTTTAATACAATTTTTTTTTATTCAAAAGGGGTTTTGTATTTGGTCACAATTTCATTTTTTAGTACATTATAAGTGTTTTGGCGTTTCACCACAATATTATTTGATGTTAAATGACGCTTTGGTTTTAGATAATAAATACGATAAACCTAGGATAGCCTATCCTATTATATATTATATATTCTCGAGTGTGTCTTTTAAAATACCGCAACAGGTGCTTGTCGATAGATTTTAAGGTGGTGGTAGTTAGCCAAGCGGGCTTAGAAAAAGCCGTTCCACTATGCAAACCTGATGTTAATTTTAGATCTGTCCAACTGAAAATGAAGTAAAAACGATCCATATTCATCGATGTTGAAAAACCATCGATGTTTTGATGTCGATAACATCGACACACCGATGTTATGAGTATAAAATACCGAAATGTCAATATATTCTTTAGGGTCATTTAACGTTGCATGTACTAACGGTAAATAAATAATGTAAATAATTGTCAAATTTAACTCAAAGCAAGTCCCACGAATAGTTATTTCTTCGAAAGACTTTCTTTTCAACGCTGGCCAACTCCTGTGTCAGAAACATGTTTGTGTCAGAAAGATGTTTTCTTATCGGTGTTTTCCGTATATCGATACTTTTAAACCGATGTTGACATTAACGTCAACATCAATGTTTTTCTAATATCGATCATTCCTAAAATGAAGTGAAAGCTTAAAACTACCACCGGACTGTAAGTGCGTTTTTTACAGATGAATCCCACGTATTAACAGATATATGCTTGAAGCGATCACTTCATAGTGTGATGTTTAAAAAAAATCACGTTTTTTTTTATTGTAGCACGGCAAATTGACTGCACTATGCCTGATGATAAGCACAGTACAATCCAAAAATAATAGCGACCACCGATTGACACACTGTCCATCGCCAGTCGCCACTATCATGCCGGCCTGTAATAAGCTGGATATGCACAGGCTGATCCCGAAACGCGACCCATAGAAGCGAATCACTATTACAGGCTTTTTCGCCTTATACAGGGTGGTTGCGACCCAGTCGGACTGTAAAACCCTACCACCCCGCTTGCGCCATTGCCTCGTTCGTTATTCAGCAGGGTGCACCACGTGCAGGTGAGGTTGGCTTGGGTGTCTCAAGTCTTATGATGTTATTCGACACCCCTTACACCCCAAAGTATTGAATTTACATACAATAGAAATGAAACTTAGTATTTTTATTAAGTTTTAGGAGATTAATGAAAAACATATTAGTTTTCGGTAATATTTTAATATCAACTACCAAAGTGAATAAAACAGAACATAACAGAACATAGAAGTTCGCGATAATCCCTACAATTCGATAGAAGGTAATGTGTCCTGTAGATTTCAACGTTTATCTATCTCTCTTTTTCTTTCCCTCTCTTCGTATATATTTCGAGTACATTTAAAAATACACTATCTCATTTTCTCACAGCCTAAACCTCTATACACATTTATTGCTATCTCTCTTTCGTTACACTTTTCCGTTTCATGAATTGACAACGTCCGAAAAAAAAAAACCTTAAAAGTAGATCATGTTTTCAACAACTTTCTGACCTAATATTATAAGCTTATCACTTTTACTAATGAAACATATCTAGCACAAGGTCAGGTCAGTAAAAGTACTTTATTACACACACACTAAACTGCTTAACTCTCGAGTAAATTGTCGAAAGTTCTCAACAATATGGCGGTCGCAAACTTCATACATCCAACGTCTAAATTAAACACATACTTAACAACATTGTATACACTCCGCTGATGTAATATTACTACCTTGATTAAGAAGTTCTATCATATAAAGTTACTTTGCATCAAAACTCTTTTTTATTGTTATTATTTTTATTGAAGTGAATTTTTTTTAGGTGTGTTGAGCTGTATTTTTGTTAGAAGATAATTTCGCATCATAATATGTGTTAGAATGTACAACATTAGAATATATAGTCGATGCCGTCAGCGATGCCAATAAATACTTCGTACTTACTGACACTCTTTATTTAGCCAGAACTTCGCCTTCTAACACTTTTTTGTAGGTGATAGAGCCAAGCTTCAGCATGAAAGTGTCGGCTCGCCCGGGGTAGTACCACCCTCCCATAGAAAATTGACGTGAAGTAACAGTGCTTACATTGTTGCGTTTCGTTCGGTCAGTGAGAGTGGCGGAGATCCACCTCCCCCTTCCCCTCACTTGTCCTCTCCCTTCCACTTTCCTCTTCTATCCCTTCCCTCCATTCCCCAATCCCTCTAAACACAGGCTGGCAACGCTCTTGGAACTTCTCTGGTGTTGGTGGTGTCTATGGATAGCGGTGATCACTTAACATCAGGTGAGCCGCCTGTCCGTTTGCCTCCTATATGATATAAAAAAAATACAGAAGAATGCGTATATATCACTGACATCTTGCCTTTCATAGACCGAACTATAATTTATAAGACGTACTATATAAATTAAAGCTAATTGCTTATAATTCTGCAAAATACTTTACGTAACACAAAAATAATGATAATCATTAAACTAATGTTATGCAAGTAATAAATTAATGATATCGATTCTTATTTGTCTCATTTAAATCTATATAATAACAATTCTTATTTATGTATCTTTAATATAGTGATGCTAGTATCAATGTGTATATTTAATATTTTGGCGCTGGTATCAATGTATAGATCTAATACTATATGATGGCGCTAATCACAATGTTGCGGTCGTGTTGTCTCGCTTCTTGAATCTGACGTAGCGGCACCGGAGGTGGGTGATAACACATACTACGTAAGCAAATGACCTGTAGTATAATTTCTTGCTCGACTTTCGTTAGACTAACGAATAGCGACGCCGGTCTGTGTAACTTTAATATTGATATGTTGCAGTTAATTATGCATTGCATTGATTTATAATTGACTTTAAAAATGTATGTAATTATTACTCCGCGTACTAATATGGTAAACATGAAAACCACAGTAATGTTTGTAATATCAATAAACAATTTCTGAAATTTAAATATTGTCATTCACACCTTAATTAATGTGAAAATTCAAAAGAAAACATATTTATTTCATTGTTTTGACTTTTTACTTCTGTCGGAAGTCCTTATGACTGTTTTGACATTGTTTTTTTTTTCTTAATAATTCTGGCCATTTACAGAATATACCATATCCAAGTTTTTATGAAGATTTTCAATTGAAAATGTATAATATGAAGAAATTCAATTATCGGTAATACGGTTTTTAATGAAAAACTTTTTTTTTATTTTGCGTTTGATCATAATCTCACTGATGGTATGTAAATGTATTAAAATCTATACTACTATTTATAGAGGTAAAGTTTGTGAGTTTGTAACGTTTTGGAGTTTATCTCGGGAACGACTGGTCCGATTTGAAAAATTCTTTCATTATTATATAGCTCAATATCGAGGAATGTTATAAGCTAATCATGCTAAGACCAATAGGAGCGAAATACCAATGAATAATATTTCAAAATCATATTTTTTTCCTCTTGAGGGCTTCCACTGCGTGTTAGCGTTAGCCCAAAGTAACTATTCCACACGAACAAAGTCGTGGGCAGAAGCTAGTATAATATAAATTAGTTAATATGTTTAACCCTAGAGGGGCGAGAGTCGCGAGACAGACTGCAGGAAAACACCTATAAACCTATGTCTGCAGAATATAAACTTCAATGTGGTAGCAAGCCAGCCAGACTTAAATAAGCCCTACGCCGTACTATAATTTTTTTTCGAACTGACTATTCTATTGACCTCACGGGTCCTCACAGCTTCACCGGACTACAAATTCTATGATCTCTTCATGATGCTAATAGAGAGCTCCAACTCAGTGGTAAGGATCGGAACCTACGTTGATCTATGAGGTATCCGAACACGCTTACCAGTGAGCTAATATCGCCTTAAAATATATATGTAAAACATGTGCGTAACATTAATGTACTTAACTATTATTATTGTGTCGACGAGCTCCTGGACTAAGAGAATCGAATAAATGTTTTCCGATTTAATGCACACAAAGCTACGCTACTTCGGCAGGACATAGATGATATTTTACTGTTTGCATAGAACAATAGGTATACAATAAATCTCTGTTTCAACCCGATCCATGTTACGTAATATTATACACAAATTGCAATACGAAATTATTTCCTATATGATTAAAGGTAAACATATTAGCATTTCAATTTATCTCCGTTAATTATTGTCTCTACTGTTTAGCTCCTATAAACAAGAGTAATATATGTTTTTTTAGAACTAAACTTTTGTCCGACAGGTCTTCACAGCTTCATCGTACTACTAAGGCGAGCGATTGATTGGCAACAAGCTCAAGTGTGCCAAACTGGGCGATCCTCTTGGGCCGTTGTCTTGGATGTAACGTCGTGGGTATAACGGAATACTGTAACAGCCTATATGGAAATTGTAACATATGAAGGTAGATCTAGATAAACTAATATTTTAGTGTGAGTAGTTTTAAGTTATGATCTTTCTGTCTCTCCAATAATAGATATTTTGCAGTACAGTTAAATTTTACTGAGCTCCATAAAATATAACCTTTTGGATATATATATCAAAGAATGACTCATTGACCGTGGGAACGCAATACAATGAAGACCTAAAAATAGCCCCGTCATAAACTTTATCTAATTGCTTTAGTAATGACGTTAGTCTTGCACTGTTTTCACGTTCCACTACTGAATGATATATAAAGCCCGCAGTGCATCCGAGGATAATTCTGTTCGAGTCATTTGAGCGAATTTCAATAGAATATAAAAAGATCTTCAAGCAGTCTGTGACTACACTCTACTACTGGGAAACGTTGATGTTTTAATTGATACTGTATAGGCTACCACATAGATGGAAGCAGGTACGATTCCTTGCAACTCAGTCGGAGTGTTCGGTGGAGGAAAACATTATGTCATTGTACCATTGTGGTAGCCTTTTTTCTAAATCCGACTGGCTAGCTACCACCCTCAATTTTTAAATGCTTCGCCTTGTATTTACAGATGTGTTTCGATAGCTGCTTTTGAGAGCTATTCCTCATTTAGGTTTGGAGTGTTTTACACCTTAGATCATACCTACCTTTGGACTCACAAGTGTCAACAAATATAAAAATATTTTTTTCTATTTAATACAATGTAATAGATAACAACATTGTAAGCTTTTGTTTTTCAAAATAATGCATATTTACTCCCTACTGGTAAATTTGCTATAACCCGACAATCATATGCAAGGGAAGCCGTGGATATTTAGTGAAAAAAAGTAAACATAATATAGGACGTGTCTATAGAATTACTGTAGTTGTTCTATCCATGTTGAAATCGGAATCCGGTTCGATACATAAGCCCGCCTTCCACAAACAGCGAACAAAGTTGAGAATACGGAGTGCAAAGTTTTGTTTAAGGTTTTCTCTGTTGTTGTTTTATTTCAAATAAATTATTTAGTCTTGGGTAAACCGGAGAAGGGTGTGTCGGTTTTAAAATGGTATAATCTACGTGTCTATCAAAGTGAAAGGAAAAATCCATTTGTCTGTTTTCGTTGATTTTTCTGCATACCTTTATAGTTGCTAAGTACTGGTCGTTACTCTGTGTGGGGTTCTTTTATATAGAATAAAAAAATATTCCTGGGTAAACCGTAAAATGTCTTGTCGGTTTTATAATTATATTATTTACGTTTTTATAATGAATAATCGTTTCGAGTTCATTTTTATTATTTCTTTGTATTTACTAAATATTTGTCATATATCTTATTGAGTATAAGATGATTCTATTTGAATTTAATTGAGTAACTAGTTAATATAATTGTATTCTTTCATTAAAGTAAACGTTTTTCTGGCTTATTTGATATCCATAGCCAACATTTACTTGGAACTGATAGATGATCACTTTATATTTGTACTGGAATTATCCCATAATCCATTTCAAGATGCAGGAAGTGATCAACGCGCTGTATGAGACGTGAAAAAAGCAGTGCTATCATAAGACCAATCGGTTACAAGTATATATGAATTTTAATATATGTTATGAAATATGTGTTTGTTGTTTATTTTAAATACTCATTAACATACATACATACATACTCTGTAAACAGTTAGAAATACCCGACCGAAATATTTGATAATCATATTTTGAACATCACATAACATTTTTTTATTTATTTTCTACCACTATTCCTCTGACATAGTGTCAGAGACTTTGTTTTGGTAGGCAACGGCGTGGCGTCGTATTAATGACGATGAAAAAAAAAACTTTGATCTAGGACTTAAAGTATATTGCATCTATTTTTAAAACGCAACAACATATATATCCGGGGTGTCTCAGCTGCGATATTGCGTGAGTAAATTGTATATGGGGTATAAGTGCTAAGTATTTGTTTTTCTTTTGTATTTATTCTTCTTCATGCTTTTTAACTTAATGAATCTTATTCTAGTAATTTTCTTATTTTATGTCTATGTTACATGTTTGTACATTGCAATTACTTTCAAGTAATTGACTCACAAGCTTTCCTTACCTATTCTTTATATACACACATCAAAAAAGTCTAAGCAACATGCCTGATATTACAAATTTTTCATTCATAGAAGTGTTATTTGTCGTCTTTGGCAGCGCTACAATATTACATGAGAACCCGCTGAATAGCATCAAGGCCGTAAAAGGAGTAGAACCACTCGGCAAGACCGGTACATACAATTGACTACAAGACGCCAGCTGATGTTAACCGCTCGAGAGATAAGTTTGAGGCTACAAATTTCAAGTGGTGTTGATGTAAGTCCTCAAACTGTGCGAAATCGACTGCATGAATACAGCCTACAAGCTCGACGGCCAATCAGGTGCCCACCGATACGTCACGGGAATCGCGCTCGTCGATATGAATGGTGTAGAGAACGCATAACATGGACCCAGGAACAATGGAATAAGATTATGTTTTCTGATGAGTCGCGATTCGGGTTTAAGCCTGATACAAGAAGGGTGCGAGTGTATCGTCGGCCCGGAAATACTGAAAGGCTCAGGTGCGTTCAGGAAGTTCATCCATACAGCGGCTCAACAGTTATGTTATGGGCGGGTATTATGAAGAACAGGCGAACTGAGCTCGCTTTTGTAAATGGAAACATGAATACTGAAACTTACATTGAGGATATTTTCAGACCTTATGTCTACCCATTTGCACAAACCTTTGGCTCCGATTTTAGGTTAATGCATGACAATGCGCGTTCACATACAGCTTGGCGAACCAGTGAATACTTTGCAACGGAGAACATCCGGCTATTGCCCTGACCTGCACAATCGCCAGATCTCAACCCCATCGAGCACGCATGGGACATGCTCCAGAGACGTGTTTTGAAAGACTTGGACAGAGCGACAACAACCCAACAGCTGAAGGATTTGCTACAATTCCATTAGGAGCGAATACCGCAAGATGACATAAACAGTCTCATTCATTCAATGAATAATCGTTGCCGACAAGTTTGAATAGCAGCAGAGACCATACTTTGTATTAAATTGTTTTATTTTTTCACAATAAATACATTTTCTTTAGAAATTTCATTTTGTAAAAAAAAAAGTTTAGTTTTTTATGTATCTTAGTTTCTACAGTATATTCTAATATTGTTCATTTCTGTTATTAAAAGAACTTATAAAGACAACAGCTGTTATTTTTACATCATAAAACCCTAAAGATATTATTTTAAAAATAAAATACAACGTTATAATGTGAAGAACCATCCTAAAATTTAAATTAGTACATGTTGCTTAGACTTTTTTGATGAGTGTATTTACAGACTATATTATTATTATAAATATATGTATATGTTTATCTATTTATGTTATTTATTGATTATCTTTAAATTATTAATTATTTTGTTACAATATTCTCTAAACATTATATTTATTGAGTTGTTGTTAAAAATTGCATGCAAATTTTCTTTAACTAATTCAACTCCTGTTACCAATTCAAATTCTTTTCTTATTTTTTCATACATACAACAATCTAATAATACATGTAATAATAAACATTACATTTATGAATATGCGTATATAGTAGTAGTATATAGTAATATATAGGCTAGTATATAGTAAAAATCTCTACTTTTTTCTAAGTAAGAAGTTGTTAAAGTAAGAATCTACTTTTTTCGTTAATTTATTCATTTATGAGATTTTAATAAATACTTTAGTGTCGACTTGCTTCGGTTTCGTATGCGTATAACGTGATAAACGATTAAGTTCAGGTTTTATCGCTTTGAAATTTCATCAAAGCAATTTACAGTTCATCAAAGTCAAAGGACGCTACGTGTGTAACACAAACAACCTTTTTCGTTGCAAGTAATTTTAAAATCCGTGATATCTAAGATTTTCATGGAAATAATATGTTCTAAAAACCAGTTATAATCTAAATTAAGTACTTAATGTAACTAAAATATTTAACTCGACCGGGCTTTATATCAAAGTTATTAAAACACTGTCGCAAATAACACGATATTTCGTAATTATTGTTTTTTATTGTAGCACGACAAAGTGACTGCACTATACCTGATGGTAAGCATAGTACAATCCAAAAACAGTGGCGACCACCGAGAGACAGATCATCCATCGTCGGTCGCCGCTGTCATGCCGGCCATAATGACGAAAGTCACCTGGTACTGGATATGCACAGGCTGATCCCGAAACGCGACGCGCAAAAGCGAGTCACTATGACGGGCTTTTTCGCCATGTACATGGTGGTTGCGACCCAGTCGGGCTGTAAAACCCTACCTCCCCGCTATCACCATTGCCTCGTTCGTTGATCAGCAGGGTGCACCACGTGCAGGTGAGGTTGGCTTGGGTGTCTCAAGTCTTAAGATGTTACTCGACACCCCTTACACCCCCGTTTATAAAAGGTAAAGATGGTTACTCTGGGTTGTTCTTACATGATAGACATATATTATCATTTACTTTTCTATATATATTTTTAAGATTCGTAATTCATTATGTTAGTAATAAATGTGCTTTAGTCTTGATTAGATTACATTGGTTGTGTTTTATATGAATAAACCATCCTTGAGAAATTATGTGAATGATAGTTAAAACAGTACCAATATTCATTGTAATTTAGAAGGTAAGTAAGTAAGTAAGGTAAGGTAAGATGGTATCAAATGTAAAAAGTGACATGGCTGTATAGAATTCATATATTCTGATTTACAAAAAACAATAAAGTCGAAGTGATATTCAAAATGGAGATGTAATTAAAAAGTATATTAAATATACTCTCTTCAACTGGACGATTGTCTTTACACCTTAGCTACAGTACCACGCAACGTTTGCGTGACACCCACACGAAATTGTTATTGATTTAAAATAATTATTACAGTGGAGGCTAAAGCAAATAGGGTTAAAATTGTACGAGCAACAGACTCTGCCTATTGCTTTATGACACGAAAATTCGTTACAGTGACATTTCCTATGAAATCGATTTTGAAAGTATAGTTCGATTACACTCCTTTAGGTAGGCTTTAATTTTAAATTAGTTTAGAAACAGTTTTAGTATGGGCACATGGTTATAAATAATTTTACACCCACTTTAGGGGTGTAAGGGGTGTCGAGTAACATCTTAAGACTTGAGACACACAAGCCAACCTCACCTGCACGTGGTGCACCCTGCTGATCAACGAACGAGGCAATGGCGATAGCGGGGTGGTAGGGTTTAACAGCCCGACTGGGTCGCAACCACCATGTACATGGCGAAAAAGCCCGTCATAGTGACTCGCTTTTGCGCGTCGCGTTTCGGGTTCAGCCTGTGCATATCCAGTACCAGGTGACTTTCGTCATTATGGCCGGCATGACAGCGGCGACCGACGATGGATGATCTGTCTCTCGGTGGTCGCCACTGTTTTTGGATTGTACTATGCTTACCATCAGGTATAGTGCAGTCACTTTGTCGTGCTTCAATAAAACCAAAAAAAAAAACTTACTAAAAAAAATCATTGATATATACACAAAAATAAATGTATACGTAATCTATTCTTCATATCCAATTAGTCGTGCCCGTGGTTCCTCTTACGTAAAGTGCTAATGTATTAGTTAAGTTATTTTTGGTCTATGTTTTTTTTTTAACACTGTATAGTTAATGTAGTATCTAATTAAATATTTGCTCCTTCTGTACATAACCTTTATTCTATAAATAATAAAATGAAAATACATTTGTTTGCAACACACATGTCACTATTATACACGTATATTGATTTTAGATGAAAACATATGACATAAACGCAGAGAAATTTCATCTAAAAAAATAGGATTTATTATATCTGTGCAGCAAATGGGCTCCGAGTTAGTATTCGTGCTGTAGAAAGACACTCCTCCAACGGTGATTTTCATACTGCGTCTTTGTCTGCTATGAGAGTTATGTCTGCACTAAGCTATGATGGGAATATGTGTTGTATACTATGTGATGATTAGTATCGAAGAGTTATATTTCTAAATTTAAGGAAAAAAGTCAGTCGTATGTTAAGTATGAGATGATAAGTATATATAAAGTAATAATAGGGAAACCGATGAGTCACATCCGTTGAAATTGTACTTCTCATTTCCCTGAACGTACTCCCCAGGTGATGCTAAAGAGTAAAAAATCTTTGGCCGCTGCACATAAAATGAATCTTGCAGCCAAAAAATATAGCAGTCAAACAATTGACAAACGTGAATGCAAAATTTCATAATAATAGGTTCGTAAATTCGTAAGAAATAATGCAAACAGTAAAACAAATAAACAAAGGATTTTCTTATTCTTATACTTTAATTCGAACTCTCTTAATTTATAACGTCATTTTATTGAATTGGTTAAAGTTTATTTGATTGCAAAACACAGAAATAACTTTCCAAATTCTTTACTTGTTCTGACAAAAAACAAACAGACGCTATCAAAGCGAACCCAATTATAAATTAAAAAATGGCTACAAATAAGAAACATCGTGACATCTCAACGTCGGGAAGATGGATGTTTATAATTTTTTCCGTTGTAAATAATATATCGCTTGCAAGATAAGGGCGGACGAGGGCGGGCGGCGCCCTACCTTGTTTTAAGTCGGAGCGCAATAAATTCCCTCGGATCGAGTTAACTGCTACGAATCGCCCGCGTCAGAAATTCCCCGTATCAAGTTTTTCAGTGTCCGATTTCTTGTGCATTAATATTTTTGTTTGTCCGTCGGATTATCTTAATACTGTTTTACCTCTTGTTCATTGGGTTAAGGAAGTCGATTTCAGTTGTTTTGTTTTTCGTTGTGTGTTTTTTGGAATTTACGTATGTGTTAAATTCCTTATATTCATTTTAATACTAATCTTCACGTATATAATTCAAACTCTATTACACTAACGCTTAAGATAATCGTGAATAATAGATAAATTTAAGGGGGAGGTGATAAATTACTGTATTATAAAATTTATTCTCTACTAATAATATTGCCGACCTGTAAAAGTTCCACTACTGGGTCAAAGGCCTCCTTCTGAGGGAATGTATAGGTATAATCAGCATGCCAACCCGCCTTACTGCGATCTATTGGATTTTAAGCCGAGATATCCACAGTTTTATATTATTTCACGTGGTACTTTAAGAACATGTCTTAGATTCAGGTTTCCTCACAATGAAATCTGGTTAAAACTGTAAAAGCCTGACAGGCTAACAGCGTATAGCCAATTAAAAAAAAAGAGGTTTCCTGACAAAATGTTACCAATTTAAAATAGTAAAAGTTCCAGAACTACCTTCAAGATAACTAACATATTCTTTTAATATTACTGAGCGCACATTAAGAGTCCTCTTATTATAAGAGTTATTGCAGTTATTTATAAATAAGCCTGTCTGTTTATATCAAACTTTCAATGAAAATTTACTCTCGTATTAATTATATGGATCGCACTTAAGATATTTAAAACTCAATTTCCATTACTATATCTCAATATCTTTTAACAGGTTGATCTTAAGTTCGCAACTAATTCAAGCACGGTCAAATAGTTACAATTAAAAATGTGACTAACGATAGAGAAACGACCAAATAGTAACAGATAATTTAACCTGACACTCGTGATCACTGATCGAAGTGTAATCGAATAGTGAATCGAGTGAGACTCGACATCCGAGTTGAGTTCGATTAGAATTCAAGATCGGAAACCATTTTTACCGAGATAAAGAGTTTCAATTCCTTGAGTCAACACATAACGCTATTGGCTATTTACACTGCTGTTATTGCACGCAAAGAAAAATGCAATTCAGCTATTTTTATGCATGACAACGGTGTAACATGTTTCACCGTCGACTCATATTAAACTGTATGAATGTTATATGCATATTTAGTTTAAGCGCCAAGTCAAGCAGGTTTTACTTTTAAAAGGTTTTATAGAGTAGAATAGAATTGACACCCATGCATGTACATACGGTAAAATACAATTGAAAACAATAACTTTTGCAGTAGTGGTAAAACAATACACAAAAAAAATGTAAACTAGATCGATTTCCTTTTAGTTTTTATTTTCGAGTTATTTTGAAACCGGTGGTAATATTTTAATATTCACAAATACCTTCTAAGAGTCTAAGAATATAGTATTATTGATTTCATATGATTTTAACGGTATTATCTTGTAGTACTAAATGTTGGTTTCTATATTGTAAATTCATTATATTCCAATGATATTGCTAAACTTTTATTTAATGTTTAATATATAGCTTATATCATTTTACGTTCGTGTTTTTAAAGTCAAGATTTTGTGTTTAACGAAAGAAGTCGGCGCGATGTTTTCGGTCAACGGAAATGTAAAAAGAATACCTCAAAAGCGGCGTTTCGGGGCTAATTGCATTAAAAATTTAATTAGAATAATATTCTACCTCGTGAGAATACTCTTTTTAAGTATTTATACAAAACACGTTACCTCCTTTGCGGTTTTTACTTGAGTAGGTGGAATTTTTCATTTAATATGCTAAGTGATTTCACGTTTTGGGGTAAGTTTTTTTTTTATAGTACTGTATATTTTTTTAGCAACCCGCCCCGGCTTTGCACTGAAGCTGACGTCATAACGTCGTATGGTTTAGACACGTGTACATAGTATTTAAAGTTAATTTAAGACAAAGAGGTTACGTAAGACTCATTACATAAGGATTTTTTAACGACTTAAGCTGATAATCTAACCCTCAGCACCTTTAGGGGTATTCTAGACACTGCATATAGAAGTCACTCGCGTCTTACTCTTAGCATATAAATAAAATCGCCTATCCAATACTAAATACTAGCTACTCACCCCGGCTGCGCATGGGTATAGTAATGAAGATAATGACTCCAAATCTTAATCTTGCATTATGACTATGTAAAGAATGAAAACGGAAACCGAATTTCTGTCATAGGCACCATTCACGTTTTATATGTATCACCAGCGTCCATAGACCCCAATAAAACCAGAGGAGTCGCAAGTACGTTGCTAGCTTGTACTTGTGGAGTGAAAGGAGGGGGAAGGAAGGTAGGGAAAAGAGAGAGGCGGGCTTCCGGCGCACTCACTCACCAAACGAAACGAAACAATGCAAGCACTGTTAGTTCACGTAGGTGTTTCTGGGGGTCGGGTGGTAGTACCACGGACAAGCCGACCCATGAACACTGAAACCAATAATGGCTGCATCGTGGCTCTACCACCTACAAAAATATTTAGTCAGCTGTAACAATGTTGCTCGAAAAATATTGTGTACTATTTGATTACAATATTTCTACTTTTCTCTTCTCTTCTCTCTATAAATATATGTTCCTTAAATATTCAGATTGAGTTTTTGGCGAGATCTTAATCTGTTATTTAGATTTTTTATATTTTATTCACAATCTTGCATTATTTGACTCTATATTTTGAAATATTGATAGCGTTTTACGTTAAGACGGTCAGCCTCTATACAATGTCAGTTTGAGTTAAATTAATAATTATTTCCAAACTGAATCATTTATTATATGACACACGTACAGTATTGCCGGGCGAGGTAAACTGACTGGCTTGTGCATAAAAATGCAATTAATACTAAATTAATATTATGATGATACTATGTACGTAATATAGTTTTTTTTATTGAACTGACTATGCTATTAGCCTTGCAGCTTTTACAGCTTCACCGGACTAATAATATAGTTTGATTATTGTGCAACGTTAAGTGAATGCAAAGAATTCCATGGAGCATGCATTCTAAGATACGACATAAACTCCCAGGAAACGTCTAGCAAGGAAACTACCGCCTTGTTAAAATATTGAAATTATCACAATATTACCTACCTACACGACAGTGACAGTAATAATGTAGAATTGAAATGAAATAAAGATTGTTTGCAAATGTTTAAAAAAATTCCACAAGAGATTCTCTAAATAACTGTGAAAATCGTAAATCCATTTGGAAGCTAAGAATAAGTAATGTACACAGACAAACACATTTAGGGAAATTGTTTCATACTACTTTGCTAATATAACTGGCGATTATTTTCACTAACGATCAAATAGGGCTGTCAATCATTAACTAAGCTGGGACGATTATTGTTTCAAATATATCGTATATTGATCTGAGTACGTCTGACATAAAGGCCGCCATCAAACCCCCAAACAACAGACATAAAATCCCCATTAACAGAACGTTAGGGCGCGCGCTCAGCCGTTTATATCCGACCGACTTATTACGGATCGAATAATCTCGAACGTGGGACATTATCGAACGAGATTATTCTATTCGAGTTCGATATTTTAATTTAGACTTGGTTTTTTGATTGAAGAAGTCGTTACTTTGCGGAAATCCATAATTAAACGTTGCAGTGGATGTTACTTTGCACTTCTGCCTGGAATTGATTGACAAGTACTACTTCTTACCGCAACAAAAAATGTTTGTTACTAAATTAACTTTTTATATTTACAGTTACTTACCAGCAGTGTCAATCTC
Organism: Antheraea mylitta; assembly: GCA_014332785.1. NCBI lineage: Eukaryota > Metazoa > Arthropoda > Insecta > Lepidoptera > Saturniidae > Antheraea > Antheraea mylitta. Next base: position 2,232,753 of record JACEII010000044.1, read on the forward strand.
CGTCAGGCTCGATCAAGGAACGCGGTTTAATTCTTTTTTATTATTTTTGTAAAAAACGTTTTTTGGTACAGTAAGACATAGTAGTGGTCAATGAATTACAGGCGGAAATGGAAAGTAACATCCAATACAACATTGAAACTTCTTTCTTGAATTTTTTTTTGTGTAAATGTCATGTTTCTTAAGTAATTTTTATTGATCACTTACTATGTATGTTAAACATAAAAAAAGCGTGTGTACTAAAATAGTTATGTACACGCATTAGAAGTTATACTTCTTTGGCGTAACAAGATAAAAATATTTTCAAATTTTATCTTACGCCTTATTCTACGTTTGTAGAAAAACTGACACTAACAATAGAAAAAAGGTATTTATAGTAATAATAAATTGAAAGTTTTAATACAAAGAGATACAAAGAACAAATAAAAAGAAACAAAATGTTGACTATAGCTAACTTTAGGGTGTCGGTTTTTCATGACGGTGTGCGCGCGCATAGTAAACATTTACTCTCATCATTTTTAAAACACATAAAACGTATAAAAAACATGTGAAATAGTTAGGAGCAAAAAATATTGTTTGTAATGTATTTACAAAGAATCTTATTCGTTTAGTTTTCTACTCCTGTGCATGCGCATAAAATCGTCTGTCACACTTCTCCATTATAAGACAATGAGTTGCCGAACATGTAGTATTTCTGAAATTCATAGTATCTTAAACTTCAATAGCTGTATTTTAAATGAAACTATTATTCTAGCTTTTAGTTTGAAGAAGAGCCGAGTACAGCAAAATTAAAAAAAAAAAATTGGTTACCTGTAAAGTCGGTATACGGGCGAAAGTTTTACGTGACAACGACTTTGAGTGGTAAAATAATTTTAATGTGAATATTCATTCGTATAGTAGTCTCTCTCGCTCTTAGGCGGGCTAACCATGCCCGAGTGGAAGGGACGCGTGCCTCTCACTCGCTCTCATTGTGAGCGCATAACGTGAGCGGAGCGTAACGCAGTTTCTTGAAGTGTCACCCGGCAAACCAATTTATAAGACGTTGTCACGTCAAAACAAATATTGATCAAGATTTTTTTTTTATTATTTTACAGGCATGCGCTTGGCCACAATCTCACCTGATGGTAAGTGACGATGAAGCCAACGATGGATCGCGCTTACCTGCTAAATGCCTGTTCACTCTACTCTTGAACACTCCCAAGTTATATGATGACGGGACGACATACGCCGGGAGTGAATTCCACACCTTAGCCGTACGTATAATAAATGTAGAAGATCTATAGAGTCATATTTCCGTAATTTGTGCATAACTACAGGTATTTATAATTCTATTTATATGTTTACAACGTTTTTTTAACTAACTACCCTTTTACCCTGGTATGGTCTTTACAACTTAACCGAACTACGAATTTACAAGAAAAAAAAATTACAAGAAATTTACAAGAAAACCGCGTCCACAGTTAGTATTATAAAAACAAACATCCATACTCAATATGTATCTGTTTTATTTCTGCAAACTCTTGGTTTCTCTTTTTTAGTTCTGTCGTTGTAATTGTGAGCAACTATTGATATTATTTTACATTTTAGATCAGATTTATAACTGAGATTATTTGCCTTTATGGCGGTTGAAATAATAAGAAAAATACGTTTGTTGATATTAAATATCTTTCTTATTTTATCAACCAGAATAGGGCCGCGGGACGGATTACCACGAAACACAGTGCAGGCAGCTCTTATCTCTTAATACCTGATGATAGAAACCTCCGGAGCCTACTCACGTACAGTTAATAACAATATTTATACCCGAAATAATGCCATAGTATTCTACTGATAGATTAGTATTGCGATTTGGAACAAATTTTTGCGTTTCTTTTATTAAATTCTCAAATAATTTATGTTTTATAATATTGACAATAGAGAGAATATTATTACGACCATGAAATGAGTCTAAAGGAGTCCTCACAACTTATCAGACAATTTTGACACAATAAAATAAGCACAAAGGTTTACTTGTAGGCTGTCTTGAATGGTATATAATGAGAGATATTGGGTAGGCTTCGGAGGTACAAGGGAATTGTGAATTGAAGGCAAAGGCGGCACGCGACTTGACTCTTGTGACCATCGTTTGTTATTTTGTGGGACTTGATTCTGTTTTTTTTATCATAGCTGATGATGCGCAATCTTATTTAGAAACTACGGACAACCATCAAAAGTTTGTAATCCGTAGACAGTTGTCACTGTCATGTTGACCTGCAAATCTCTCTCATTGGCCTGAAAACACGACAAACTACAAGTATCACTGTGACTTATTTATAATCATTATTAACGTCTCAGTCGGTCATAGAGATCCTACTATCCAGCTGATTAGTTAAAGCCACAGGCGATGATGTATGTTAGTCAGGGTACAATCCAACACAACTAACTCTTGTCTCTTAAATGTTGAGATAGGTGAGTGGTAGAATCACGCAGCTATAACTGGTTCAGCATGAATGGGTCAGCTCTCCCGGAGTAGTACCATCCTTTCACAGAAAACCGACGTGAAGTAACACTGCATGCATTGTTGCATTTCGTTAGGACAGTGAGAGCACCGAAAGCCCGGCTCCCCCTACCCTCCTTCCCTCTCCCCCCACTCCACCAATACAAGCTGGCAAGGCACTTGAGACTCCTCTGGTTTTGCTGGTGTCTTTGGTGGCAACACTTAACATCAACTGACCTACCTATTCGATTGCCTCCTATGATATAAAAAAATGTATCTAATATGATATTATTATTACTGTTGTACTGAATTGGTGTGTATTTACTACAGAAATTACTGCATATAAATAAAATTTTATAGCCGCATTACTTTAAAACGGCTGCACATATATGGATAATTCTTTTTTAAGTGGTTTTGTAATTGTTTGGACAAGGTTTGTATATAAGAAAATTTCCGAATAATATACTAAAAAGTGAAAAAAATGGGTTATATAGTCTCCATATAAAAAGTGAATGGTGACTGAGACAGAAATTCAGTTTCCATTTTCTTTCTTTAAATGGTCATAACACAAGATTAAGATTTCGAGTCATTCTCTTCATTAGTACACCCATGCGCAGCCGAGGTGGGTAGCTAGTGTTAGTAGTGGGTAGGCGATTTTATTTTTATGCTAAGAGTAGAACCCAAGTGTCTTTAAGAAGCAGTTTCCAGAATACTTCTAAAGGTGTTTGGGGTTAGATTACCAGCCTAACTGTTGTAGCTAGGAAAGCGTTTGTTAGAAATTGGCATACCATTATGGTAAATAAGTTACATTTATACTATATGACTGAGTAATTACCTAATAATTTTTGCCATTGTAAGCTTTATTTATTTTTGGGAAAATAAAGATCTAAAATAGTCAATATAGGACTGTCCAAAAAGACATTATGTTTGTTGTCACAACAGCGTCCCCTCGCAACATGACTTGATTGATTGAGATGATTCAGCGCGAGCGTACTTACCAACCGAAATACCAATTATGTGCGTACCTAAGCATTAATAATTATGTAATCTTTGATGACAATGCGTTATATGTGATAAGGGGTGTAGAGGACGTGACGATTAATAGTAAGTAAGTTTTCTACAAATTCAGGTGTTTAATACTTTTTTATATAGTGCAGGAAATTACATAGATCTAGTATTTTTAGACTGGAAATGAACTGCTCTATTTTTTTAACTGCACTGAGCATTTTTTAAATAATTAAACTTCTTTTATCCTTATATGCATCTTCTCTACATATAATAAGAATGTAAATTGAACGTGTCTATACTTTTTTTTTGTTCTTTTTTTTGTGTCTAGAAATGAGTAATAGAATACGTTTCAATCATTTTTAGAGATGTCTGTCTGTCTGTCTGTTTGTATTAATACACGGTGCGCAATGGCTACGCACGTTTAGGTACACTAGTAATAATCAATATGTTCGCTAACACTTCATCAACAGTATAAATGCACGACTTACCTTGTTGTTTCGGTTGGTATACAGCTGATGTACCTCGTTGGTGTGTGTGGCCGCGAAAATGTTCCTTGTGTAAAATGTTTGTTACTAATGTAGGTAACTTTCGTTGAATACATGCGTTTTTTATGCGACAACGTTATAGGGTCTCAAACACACACTAACTCTTCGTTAGATGTTGCAAGCAAAAAAAAAGAATGCAGCACACGGATTGGTGCAGTGAACGTAAGCCATATTAGCTTCGCGAGAAAAAATCGGACATTGATGATGTTCGCACATACACATCACTGCTAAAGTACTAGATTCAGAATAAACCTGCAAGAAAATCGTAAAGCATACTCTCGGGAGTAACTTGGTTTTTTGTTTCATTACAATCAGTCCATTCTATCAACAGTTATTGAAGTTTTAATGACGACGCGGCGTAAGTACGATAGAAAAATAGATAAGTAAATGGACTTCATACATTCATATGACTTTATTAATCACTGTTTTTTTACATAAGCTTCCACGCAGACAAAGTCGCGGGCACAGCTACTTAAATATATAATTGTATTTTCTTACACTTATATACACAATTAAAAAATAACAACTAGCTTTTAAAGTAAAAAATATTTCGGTACTATATAAAAGATTTTCTTAATTCGTAATTACAATCAGACTACTAAGTGAACGTCTTTGAATATATCGTTTCTAGGAAGTTAATCTAATGGTCATGGATGAAATTTTATATTTTGGTAAAAAAAAATCTTTCCAAGCTTATATACGAAGGTGGTTTCTTATAAATATATGTCGCTCCCGAAAAACGCTAAGGCGAGCTTTCCCGCTCAGGTATTTTCTCGTAAAATACGTCAAATTTTCCAGACATTGAATTTCACAGCACTAAGGGCACCCTATGCTGCATAAAAAAATCGCTGACACACGAATACCAATGTATCTTAGTCAGGCATGTTATATATATTTGATTTCAATTGCGACTTAGAAAAACATAAAAATATTTTGCTAGCGACAAGCATTACATTTAACGTTGTACATCAAATCACTGTATACAGCTTTTCGCTCGCTGCTACGCTTATTTTGAATATAGAATTGTGTTGGTATATTTGATGGGACAATGTATATAGTTTAGCAAAAAAAACAGCCAACAGATAATTAAAATTAAAAATATATAATACTCCTTTGTGCACCACATTATAGTTGCTGACTTTAGAACAGTCAGTCATCATGGAACAAAGTAGATCAGAAAATAATTATTTCCAATACAAATTTAGCCTCCTATGAATTTAAAAAAATATCAAAATATGTGTGTGTTTTTGTAGGAAATTCAAATACTAAGTTTGAAATAAATTACAATAAAAAATATGATTTTCCATGCAGAATTTAATTATCCCTTAGGGAATTGTATTTCAAGAAATTTGATCTTAGATAATTATCACAGTACAACGACAATACTCTATTTAAATTTCTATTCTAAATCTCAAAGCTCTAACTGTGAACATGTTTCAATCAGGACGTAGCCATTTCTATATAAAAATGTATGTTAGTGTATATATATCTGAGATTTAAAAACTCCAAAACTGTTTTTTTTTTCTTTATTTTTGGGAATCAATCTTTCAGATTATTACTGCCATTGTCACGTAGTCAATAATATTACAAGCGTCGTACGATCATTTCAATATTAAGCGTGTCATTCAATATTCTAACAAGATGGTGGATCCCTTGTTAGAACCTTCCAGGGAGTTTTTGTGGCATCTCTGTATTTCATGCTCCGTGGTATTATTTCCCATTCACTTCACTTAAACACAATAAACTAACTATATTACGTAAAATATCACCAAATTTACAAAATATAGAGTTAAATAACACAAAATTATAAATAAAATATAAAATCCACTGCATGACATACTAAAATCCCGTCAAAAACTCCCAACACTGGTTTATTATTCCTTATGAAACTTGGTACAACTCGTTGTTTTATAGAAAAGGATTTATTCTATACATTTTATTATAACTCGCTGCCAGATGGCGTTACAGTACATTAACTACTGTACAGTTAAACCCATCGTCATTAAAATTGGCATGTGTATTTATGTTATATCCATTTTTTATTACATTAAATAGTAACAAACGCGCTACCATTCCAACCAAAAATTCTAAATATAGCGAAAAGAGATCCAGATTGAAACGCAAGTATAACATTGTTAATCACATCGAAAAGCAAACATTTTATTAACCGTGAAATAAAAAAAAACACATAAAAACTCGTGACAACGCAATCATTTTTACCACACGCAATATTTCTTTTCAAGCAATAATTCTATAGGCAGCGTTTATTACCTACCCTTAAGTTTATACGTTCATTGTATGTAAAGCTTTATCGTAATAGATTTAGGTTGTTATTCCTTTGATATCGGTGTCAATGGGGCATAAGCGGTGTTTAATCGGTCAGTTTTCACGTCGGGTTTGATGGTTCGTTCATGATATCAACACATATCGTTCAAAAGAACAGCGATTAATAATATATAACTTGTTTGTATTTGGCGCGGAAAGTGATTTTTAGGTGTTTATAATGTCGTAAAAGACATCATATGCAAATATAAATAGAATTGAATAGTTGCTTTGAGAAAACAAAACTATTTACACCATAATGTAAGTACATCAGTTAATGTAATTAGATTTGTTACTAATTCATATAATAAGAATGTAAAGGTAATGTTGGAACAAGAAATATAATATATTTCAATCATTTTTAGGAACGTCTGTCTGTTTATTTGTTTGCATGAGTATCCATTAGTACTTAAGTTCTGTGTTTACGATAAAACCTTACCAAGGAAATCATAAAGCATATCTACGAGTAACATTTAGTGTTGGTTTCATTAAAATCGGTTTACTTTATCAAAAGTTTTTGTAATTTTAATGACGACGCGATCTAAGTACGAGAGAAAAGAAGGTAAGTAAAAGGACTTAATACATTCAGATGATTTTATTAGTCATGTGAGTCGTATTCCTACTTTTCCTATTTCTTGAGATTAAAACAAAGTATTGAAATTACAATGTATATTTTAAATTATTCGGATTTTTTTTGGCGCATTGAACAAATAACTCTTACGCTCGGTTCAGTGACATTGAATCCGAATTACTCGGCCCTACTCAACATTCAGCGCGCTAGGGTCTATGAACAATTGAATCGTATATACTCGGGTCCATTCGTCATCAACGGCGTTTATTGTCTAACAACGGATGCGTAGTTTCAGTAATAACGTTTTCATTAACTACTAGCTGTGCCTGCGACTTCGTCCACGTGAAATCTTATGTAAAAAAACTGAGATTAATAAAGTCATTTGAATGGATAAAGTCCTTATCTACTTTTCTCTCGTATTTACGCCTCGTCTTCATTAAAATCACAATAACTTTTGATAGAGTGGACCGATTTTAATGAAACAAAGAGTAAGTTACTCTCGAGGATATGTTTTATGATTTTCTTGCTGAGGGTTTATTATGAACCTAGTGCTTTAGCAGTGATGCGTGGTTATAAAGACAGTCACACAGACATTTTTAAAAATGTTTGAAATGTATTCTATTATTTATTACTAGACACTGGAAATATTTTTTTTCACGATAATCAAAAAAGTACAGATACGTTATATTAAAATTCTTGTTATATCTATCTATCTAATACCTTTAAACGATCAATTCTCGTATATATTCAGGATCTCGGAGACGGCGTCATCTATTTCCGTGAAACTTAGTTTGTAGGTAGTTTCGGGACAATAAATCAATCTGGCTAGATTTCATTCATAGAAAACTTTTTAACTGAATTTTAAGGCAATGAAAAAATATAGCTAGAATGTAAAGTTAAATTTAATAAAAATCGGCTGCTTTAAAAATCCGTGTAACCCCAATACAAATCCGAGTGACAGTAAAAGAGATCTTTTTTAATGTTTATTTTTTGATAAAAAATGCTAATTTTATTAGAAAAACCTAACAGTTTATTTTAATTCAAGAATGTTTTTTAAAGAACCGAGCTAGGCTCGGTCGCCCAGGTACTGTATATAGATTATGGTATATATTATAAATTATTTGTATATAATCAGTGTATTTCATTGGGCGTTTAATATTACTTTTTTAGTATAAACATTTACATATCTGTATGAACTTTAATGTTATTGGATTTATTCATAGTTATTCACTTCTGTCGTGTGGTTACAGAGACATCCACTTTTTGTAATATATGAATGCAATAGAAAAGCTGTTGTCATATTACTATAAATGTATTCCGGCAATTAAAGCGTCACTCATCGTAAGTATAATTGATTTTAAATTACCTCTATTGAAATATGAATGAAGCTAGCGATTCTTCTAATCATTGTGTCACGCAGATCACTGCAATAACCTCGGCGTAATGTGTTTTGATATTAAAGCTTTTACGGTTTTAATAGCTTTCACAGATGTTGTTTCTTTTTGATTAAATCCTTTACTAGGAGCGGTCGTAATAAATTTATTTTTATCACATCAGTAACTGGTTTTGCAACAATTGCTGCGACAAACTGGTTTATTTACGGACTCAGTGTTATGTGAAATAAGTATGCACGAGACAAATGACTGAATAACTCTTTCATGTCTAGGGTCACCTGTTGTTAAGCGATCACCGCCGTTCATAGATACTAGCAACCCTAGAGGAATCACAAATGCGTTGCCAGCCTGTGTATGGGAAAATGGAGAGAAAGGGAGAGGGGCGGGGAGGGGAGATGGGTTCTGATTAGATAAAGAAACTGCATCACCGATTGCAAAAAAGTAAGTCTTCAATTGATATTGTTAAGATTTGTAGAGAATCAAGTACGGTCTACCCTCGAAAGATAACGTTGATAGATTGTTTAATAAATTTATTGTAGAACAATGAAAGTTTATCGTTTGTTTCGAGCGCAGTCTTTCGTGTCATACACTAGCCTAGTCACGTGATTAATGGCGGACAATCGGCCATCTTGGATTCCTCGTCCAGACACGCAACGACGTCGTTTCCGTTTCCTATTTATTATGTGAGAAATGTCATTCTATTTTTTGCTTCGTTAGAGCTTTACTGGGATTTATGGTGACAAAGAATTGTTTGAACGTAATTGTTTACTTCAATATAAATTTGTTAAGGGATTATTCTTTTTTATTATATGAGAATATTGTTTATAATTTTACTAGTTTTTTTTTGTGGCTTCGCCTCATATTAATATAGACTTGACCTGTACCTGAACAATTGTACTTTTGTTCTAGGTGAAAGGTACCCTATTTACTTTCCTGTACCCTTGACAATATCATCATCATCTTCCTCCCCACATAGCTAAGGTCCGCAGAATACGTATTCCTTTTCCACTCTGTCTGGTCAGTCGTTTGGGTTATAACTAAGCCCTCAGGAGTATAAAGATATTGTTAATGGCCTCTAGACTACACACGGGCCTCTAGTGTTGTGCTGTATGTGTGTACAAAATTTTGGGGTGTATATAATATAGGTTGTAGTCAATGACGAACCGAAGTAAGTCCTAGAACGGGCCCAGATCCGATTATGGCGTCTCACTGATTTAATTGTAGTAAATACCTGTTCTGTGTGCATATATTGAAATTGAAAATGATATGCGCGACGACGTCTAAATAAATAAGTTCGTTCATATGACGGCAATATTTAATCGATTTCAAAAAATCTAACACCTATAGAAACATACAATATCAGGGAATAAGATGAGCTGTATTATATTTTCAAAATCTACATAAACGCGAGGGTAGCCGCGAGTAATAGCAAGTATATCATAATTAGCTTAACTTCATGATCAGGTGTGAAATTATATTAGGTACTAGCCTCTGCCCGTGACTTTGTTCGCGTGGTATATTTACTTTGGGCTAAAGCTAACACGCAGCGGAAGCTTTTAAGAGAAAAAAAACCCCGATTTTTAAACATTCTTGATTGGTCTCCTATTGATGTTAGCGTGATGATATATAGTCTATGACCATCCTCGATATATAAGCTATATGAAAGAATTTTTCAAATCAGACCAAAGTTTCCGAGATTACCCCCTACAATGTCACAAACTTTACCTCTTTATAACATCATTATAGATTATTAATATTAACGTAAAGTTGTACATTACTAGGAATCGTTCGTGACATTGTACGCATTTATTACACAAATAGCGGTCCGTACTGGCTTTGCACGTGTGGACTTTTTTTAAATATCTCTCGGCCCCTCTCGGTGCGTTGCTCATTACGCGCGGCAGTCGGCAGCGTTTATTTTTCTATTAGTATTTTGTCTAGATTGTCATTTGAATAATTTTGAATAATTCATAAGTAATGTGTCGATATTACAACAATCTTGAATACACATCGATATATTTTGATAAAGGTTAATACAAATGTACGGATGATATGATTTTGGTCGGTATTTTTGTCAGCTTTTATAATGTAAAAAAGTAATTATTGTGACATAACTATAGCTGTAGGACATGTGGTATCTAAGTCTTTTGTAGATAATGGCATTTAATATTATATAACATTCTCTATTCTATCATCAATAGTTTCTGCAGTGGATGCGAGAAAAGACATTTTATGGTAACATTTTTATAGCTTGGATTACATTATTAATGTCAATGTAGTTTTATGCAGCCCAGTATAAGGCAGGTGATCATAGCCATATGCGTCTAAACTAAGATAAGAAATGACCTTGTCGTATAAATGGGTGGTCGTCCGGTCTGCATGAATACTCAATGAAATAATGTATTTAGTTTATTAAGTTACTTTTGTAAGAACTCTTCTTTGTATCGGACAAATTTATAAATTGTGCTATTTAAAAAGCTTCTTTGAGTAAACCAAATTTTGACTAGGCATATCTCTACTTTTCCTTATTTTTTTTTATCATAAATATAGCCAATGTTATTCAGAGATATCATTCTCATTGTGAAAGACGCCTAAAATCAGATTTTGAGTTTATTCTTTGCAAAGAGAAACGTGCAAGAATTTCCTAATCATATCATTAGTGTGCTTAAGACTTATAATCATCAGTCTGCAGGTAGCTTTTATGATATTTTTTTATATCATATAGGCAAACAAATATGCAGGTCATCTGTTGTTAAGCGATCACCGCCGTCCATAGACACTAGCAACCTCAGAGGAGTCGCAAGTGCGTTGCCAGCCTATGTTTGAGGGAATGGAGAGGAAGGGCGAGGAGTCGGGAGGGGAGATGGGTCTCCGGCACTCTCACTGACCGAACGAAACGCAACAATGCAAGCACTGTTACTTCACGTCGGTTATCTGTAATAGACTGATGTGAAATAATGTTTAGAAAGTAATGGATAATTACAAAGATTTTTTCGTACAAGCATATTCATAAATAAATTACGCATTATAAAAGTACTAGATATTATAAAACGGTTTTGACTATAAAATATAATAGTAAAGAAAAATTTATAATAAATTACCTTCTAAAATATCCTTAACGCGACAATCTCCAGCTTACAGTCTGCAAATATGCATAGCGCTCCACAGCGCAACGACGTACAAACAGTTTGCCACCGAACGCGCTTTGACAACGAAAATCACGTTTACTCGGTTTGGCGGGTTAACCCTACGTTTGTTTGTACGAGGATAGGTGAGTCAACCTCGAAATTTTATAATAATTTCGCATTTTAAATAATACTCTTATGCATTAACTCGATAAAAACTCTAGAATTTGGCTGAGTCATGGCACGATTGTTACAAATATGTTGAATGTTTGATAATAAAAGAGTGCTTTTCAACTCCTCGCAACCTCTCAACAACCGCCTCAATTCCCGCCACTATGTGAGTGGTATTATTGCGCAAATTCTCAATAGGGGCTATATAAATGTACGGACGTGTAATCCGTGGTGAAACAAAAATATTACATAACTCACAATATGTAAGCAACAAATAATAAAACCATCAAATTAAAAATACAAAAATGGAATAATATAATACTAGTGACCAAGAAAAGAAAAAATACTACAAAGGCAGTGTGATATAAAATTTAAAAGTTACATATGTTAACATATGCGTCTATATTATGTGTATATATATATGTATATCTCAACGTAATAATGTATACAAGTCATAATATAACTTTCAGTTAACATTACATTTGGGGTGTAAGGGGTGTCAAATAACATCTTAAGACTTGAGACACCCAAGCCAACCTCAACTGCACGTGGTGCACCCTGCTGATCAATGAACAAGGCAATGGCGAGAGCGAGGTGGTAGGGATTTACAGCCCGACTGGGTCGCAACCACCATGCATATGGCGAAAAAGCCCGTCATGGTGACTCGCTTCTGCGCGTCGCGTTTCGGGATCAGCCTGTGCATATCTACTACCGGGCGACTTTCGTCATTATGGCCAGCATGACAGCGGCGACTAGCGATGGATAATCTGTCTCTCGGTGGTTGCCGATGTTTTTGGATTGTACTATGCTTAACATCAGGCTTAGTGCAGTCACTATGTCGTGCTTCTATATAAAAAAAAAAACATTTAAGGTAATAATGGATTAAATATGTCGGTGAATGCGAACTACGAGAACTATTAATGGATTGAACTAATCGTCTTTTCTGTTACGTTGCATCTTTAATTAAACTTTAAGCCGACAGATCGCAGAGGAATCTATTGGGAGCGAATGCCCTTCAGCTACTAGTTGGATGGAGGTGGCATTGAATAAATTCTACGTAGTATAGTTAGCTTCGTTACATATCGTAGATTATTGTATTCCATTCAGAACTTCTGTTGGCTTTAATTTTTTTTTATGTCATATAGAAGGCAAATAAACAGGTGGGTCACCTCATATTAAGTGATCACCGCCGTCCATAGACACAAGCAATACCAGAGGAGTCGCAAGTGTGTTGTCAGATTGTGTTTTGGGGGAAAGGGGATGGGAAGAAGAGATGGATGGAGGGAGAGGAAGGAAGATGTGCCTCCGGCGCTGTCACTAACCGAACGAAACCCAACAATGCAAGCACTGTAACTTCACGTCGGTTTTCTGTGAGAGGGTGGTACTACCTCGAGCGAGCCAACCCATTCGTGCTGAAACCAATAATAGTTTCAGCGTGGCTCTACCACCTACGTAATTTTTAAAGGAATTCGTTTGGGGCCTTACCTTCGTTCTGTCTATCCTTCTAAATCTATACAAATATTATAAAGAGGTGAAGTTTGTGAGTTTGTGATGTTGTAGGGGGTAATCTCAGGAACTACTGGTCCGATTTGAATAATCGAGAATGGTTATAGGCTATATATCATTACGCTAAGACCAATAGGAGCGGAGCACAGGTGAAAAATGTTTAAAAAACGGGATGTTTTTCCTTTTGAGAACGCGAGCGAAGTCACGGGCATAGGCTTGTCACTCATATACATATATATGTGTATAAAATATTTGACCAAAGGCAGTACCGAATTTTTTAATGGTATAAAGTTACTATAATGATAACATTTTGAAATACATACCTATCATATATATATAACTATTAATTTTTTTTTTATTGTAGCACGGCAAAGTGGCTGCACTATGCCTGATGGTAAGCACAGTACAATTTAAAAATAATAGCGACCACCGATTGACACACTGTCCATCGCCGGTCGCCACTATCATGCCGGCCTGTAATAAGCTGGATATGCACAGGCTGATCCCGAAACGCGACCCGTAGAAGCGAATCACTATTACGGGCTTTTTCGCCATATGCATGGTAGTTGCGACCCAGTCGGGCTGTAAAACCCTACCACCCCACTTGCGCCATTGCCTCGTTCGTTATTCAGCAGAGTGCACCACGTGCAGGTGAGGTTGGCTTGGGTGTCTCAAGTATGATGTTATTCGACACCCCTTACACCCCAAAATATGGATATATTATTATTTTTATAGCATTAAAAAATTCGGTACTGCCTTTGGTCAAATGTTTTATTCACTTGGAAGCTGTAGACTTCAGGACTGCTTTATAAATATATAGGAGATAGCAAAAGCCAGTCTTTGGTGTTTGTAAAATACATAAAATTAGTCGATAATTTTTACTACTAGAAAGCCTTTGTACGTCCCAGTTTCCATACAGTGCTTTCGTATACCACGACTGATTCAAATACAAAATTGATAGATGTATACAAATCCCTCAAGATTATTGTTTATGTTATAGAACTTCAAATACATGACTAGAACCCTAGCATTATAAAGAAGTACCGAATTGTGAATGACAATGTCATGAAGATAAGATGTCACGATGCTCTTTCTTGTGATTGGTTCTTTCTATAAAAGTCGTAGCTTACACGATTTTTTTTTAATTTAAGTGCTATATTGTAATTCTTGCGCACACAACCGCATGTGGATGTTAGTTATAAATAATTTGTTAACGTGAAGTGAATTTATAAAAATTCGTGATGTTTTGGTAATACCAGTTAAATTTGAAAAAAAAAATGCCGTATCTATAACAATTGCTATTAAACTACATTCACGTACAGAGCTTTCAGATAAAGTCTGCCTTCTAGACTCATTTAAGTTGCTACTACCATTGGCTCCAGGCCATTCATTTCATTTGGTTTTTTAATTTCTTAATTGAATATTGTAAGCGTCTGATTGATTCATATAATATGCAAAAAATGGCAAGATCGTATCTAAATGAGGATAACAAGGTAATAGAAATGTTATAATTACATAAGTCGTAACAGTAGAGAAATTTAAGGACATTTTTCAAAAGTTTCAAAGAGGAATTGTGTTTTTATCTATGTACATTTCTGCATACATGAGACCGTAAGAACCCTTAATTTATGTTACGTCCCACGCTTATAGTTATTTTATAGATTATTTTCAAGAATATAATGTATGACATACATTTGTATGTTTTTTATTTCTTTCTGAGTAATTTACAAAGTAACTTATTATATTCAATTCGCATAAATCTTTATATACTACATAACTCTTCTGTCCGCGTGTATGTGACTGAACTCCTAAACGGCGGGGCAGATTCTGATGAAAATTTTTGTGTGTGATCAAGTGGATTCAAGAATGGTTTACATTTACAATTGGAATTGGAAGATAGCGCTGCGGTTGACTGTTAGATTTTTTTATTATCAAGATAGGACAACGTCCATCGGGACACCGGAACACCTATTATTATGTTGTTTTAATATTATTTTTATATCTAAAACTTATGAAGTATTGTTAAAAACATGTTTCAAATTTGTTTAGAAATTATGGGCTTTTTAGCAATACAACAAAGTGTGTCTAAAAGTATGTGAGAAGAGAACAACCTAGCAAGGAGACTGTCTACAGCATCAAGTTACAGTTGATATATGATTTCAAGATCTTTCAGGTACGTGTCAGGATAGGAATTATCGTTCAAGGTGGTAGAGTTAAGCCGAAGCTATAACTGGTTTCAGCATGTATGGGTCGGTTCGTCCAGGGTAGTACCATCCTCTCACAGAACTCCGACGTGAAGTGACAGTGCACGCATTGTTGCGTTTCGTTCGGTCAGTGAGAGCGCCGGAGACCTATCTCCTCTCCCTCCCTCCAACCCACACTCCTCACTTCCTCTCTCACCTCCCCCAAACACAGGATGGCAGTGCACTTGCAACTCCTCTGGAGTTGCTAGTGTCTATAGACGGTGGTTGTCTCTTAACATCAGGTGACCCACCTGTTCGTTTGCCTCATATGAAATAAAAAAAAAGACTGGCTCATAGTGCGTTTAGTTCGGTTATGGACGTGAATAGATGATTAAATGAAAATGGGAAATGTATTCTTACCATAATGAATAAGGTATCTGGACATTAGTCATATAATGTAAGTTGTGGTACTGCTAGAACTGCAGAAATAGATATAATTGCTTGGCGATAGATTTTCAACCTGAGGGTGCTAACTGGCGATCGAAGAATTTAGAAATGTCCTACCAAAATGCCATACTTTTCTAATATATTTCTCTATTGAAAGCTTCTGCTTATTTATTATGTCCTAACATACTAAACTTCGGAATCGTTGCTTCAAAATATAAGATGGATATTTACGTTAGAATTTTTAAATATATTTTTTTACAACTCAGTACTTTAGCAGTGGTGCATGTTTATACAAACAGACAGACAGACATTTCTAAAAATCATTGAAATATTTGTTATGACGTATTGCTAGACACTTATTTTTATTATATGTATGAATATGGATGTATAGATTAACTATGTGTAATTCTGTCTATGTGTAACCTTTATGTTGGTTTGCTGAATATATAAAATAATTAAATTGAAAATCTTCAATGAATGTGATGGAAGACTTTAAGTTACGTAGAATAATAAATGAAATACCTATTGACATCTAAAACACAAATGGGCTTCAAGTTTCAAGAGCGGACATTCCGCTCCGAATAAGTTCGATCCGTCCGCCTTTAACGCTACCGGGCTGTGGTCACGTAGCCCTCGTAATAAGTGACTACGGCGTAGGCATCGTAGCGAGTTGCTACGAAGTAGGCGTCGTAGCTGACGTGTACATTTGTTACTGACATTCCAGTGTCTGGATATCTCAATTCGGTACACTGAATGGTTGAAACTTTATTCTGTGGTTTATTCTCAAATGTATTTGTTTTAAAATATGAAATAATTATTTCGTGATTATAAAATAAATGAACAGTCCATTTGTATTTCAATAATTCTCACATGTATTTAATTCCATGTGTGAGTTTTCGAATCCTGTTGGATTACTGTAAATTATTATATCATAATTATATAGAGAAATTCATTGAATTTTCAGGTTATGATTTAATATTCGTTTTTAGTTAATTTATTCATAGAATAGTACATACAAAATTGTTATTCTTTAAAGGCGTTTTATTATAACAAGTTTTTTCAGAAGTGTAATTTTACGATTTCTACTGTAGAATAAATAGAATATATTATTAAAATACTTTTAATCGGTCTTAATATTTTATGCTAAAATTATAAAATATATATAAATTGTAGAATTTAAGACACTATTTGTTTGAATGCAATAAACTCTGAAACTACGAGTGGCATTTGAAAAATTGTGTTTGCATTTTATAGTTCACTGATTTTGGCATATTATATTATAGGTTCGGCCATTGGGAGAGAAGAAAATAACATAAAATAGAGGTCAGCCAGTTCTGTAAGCGATAGTGTAGGCGTTTGTGTCACGACACATCGGAGCATAGGACGCGCAAACACGAATAACACCACCGGGCACACTTAGTTAAGTAGACAGCATTTTGCAATAGCCTATTTGAAACATTAGCTTTAAAGAAAAATCATGCACTTAATTTTATATTCTTACTAATACTATAAATCCGAATATGAGTTTATATGTCATAATTTTTGATACACTTTATCAAAGGTACTAAAGAGGACATAAAACCTGGTATCTAGAAAAAAAAAACGTTCCCAAGGGATATTTTAGATCTATATTTATGCTAACAAAATTGTGACCCATATTAGTTAATTTCTTAGCGACAATTTATATAAGATGCTACGTTTTTAATTTTTATTATACTTAACAAACTAGGCACAGCGGACGTGGTGCCTTCCTCCCTATAATAAAAAAAATACTAGACAAATAGTATACTTATTACCTTATTCATGAATCACTTTATTTAATAGTGATAACCGCATGAAAATACGTTCAGTAGTCTTTGAGTTCATCGCGAGCAGACACGCAGGCGTGATAAGGAACTTTGAGTTATAATAATAATGAATGGCGAAAGTATCTTCGCCATTAAGGAACATAACATAACAGGTAAGTTAGCAACGGAACAAGCAATGGATTGAAACTTAGAAATACTATTAACCGTATTTATTCTACCCGCAAATGAAAATTAAACTAGACCACTACGACACCCAAAACAGTACATGTTAATGAATTGCTCGTTTCATTTTATAGACCGGAACTCGAGAGTACACGGTGCTCATCTGTAATCAATTAAATCAATTGAATTAAACAGAGTGGCGTAAGCGGTCGAGCTCAACTCTTATTTTATCTCATCCGACTTAAGTAATTACATGCTCGTATCGAGTTCTATATATGGCTAAAGTCAAATCAGGTGAACATCCATATAATATACCCCACATTTTCCACTTGATCGTGGTTTTTAAACGTAATTATGTTGTTATGAAGCAGTCACCCTCAATAATTAAGGCAAGAAACAGTTTTTTACACTTAAAATTTTCGGAACTTTAATAATGTTTTTGGATTTATTGTATAATATTTATACTTTTTTTATTATATCAAGGAGGCTAACGAACAGGTGGGTCACCTGATGTTAACTGATCACCACCGTCCATAGACACCAGCAATATCAGAGGAGTCGCAACTACGTATAGGTGAGGGGAAAGGAAATAGAAGATGGGCATCCGGCGCTCTCACTAACAGAACGAAACGCAACAATGCAATCACTGTTACATCACGTTGGTGTTTCTGTGAGTGGGTAGTGCTACCCGGACGAGCTGGCCGATCGATTCTGAAACCATTTATAACAATTTAAATAATATTCAATATTTAATATTATTTATATATCTTAATATCGTTAAGTAAGTTTTAAGTTTACAAATGGAAATTTAAATGACTTCTCACTCGAATAATGTTTTTTAATGATATGCATGAAACATCGAAGTGTATTAATTTGAAATACAATTTTGTAAATAAAATGTTCGCTATTAGTTTAAATAATATAAATTTATTAATCATCGAGCGGTGAGCACTGTCGGTGCAGCGCGCTCTCACGTGCCTCCGACAGCTCCGGTATGTTGTAACTCGTAATATACACTATTTTTCAGTTATAAAAAAATTAAGCCTACGAATTTTATTCCTTAACAGTATTTGTAAATAGTTAGAACTGTGTAGTCCGGTGAAGCTGTTAAGACCTTGCTGGGTCAATAGCGTAGACATTTCGAAAAAAAAAAAGTTAGAACTATTGTGAAATCAACACGAGTCCACGGGTCGATTCATATAATAAAAGCAAATTACAAGGAATTATTTAAACGTGATTATATGGTAATCTTGATTTGGTGATTATCTGGTTATGCATTTTATATTGACATTTATGTTTAAAAAAATAGGGCCTAAATTGTTGCAATAAAATTAAATTTATTGAAATATAATTTTGAAAATTGCTTTTAATAAAGAATTATGACATTAGGCAGTACTGTACGTTTGTTCTATCTGTTATAAGAGCGTTCTTATGTTCGTTACCTGTATAATATTTTCAACTAAATATAAATGTTGAAAAGGTCCTGTTTAGTATACGGTACTCTTAGTTGGTAGGGTTTGTAATAATAATGTAAATTCGTCAACTGAACGGACGAAATAGATAGTAGTATCGAACGTCGATACAATGGTATATCTCTGTTTCCTGACGGTTAAGCTCTCGATATATCAAACATTTCACTCGTGGCTGTTCGACCACCCACAGCTAAAGAAAGTGTATTATGACATCCTTAAGCTGTGTCATCACATTGACCGAGCCAGTGCGGAAAGCTGGACATCTCTGAAGAACGGTAAATAAATGTATATTGTTGATTGTAAGCATTTTGCTGATTTGGTGTACATTAACACGGATATCAAGTATTTTAATCCTCTTTAGTTTTGGTCTTGGAGTTTATGGCGGGACCTTGGAATATCATGTAGTGGATTTTATATTTTATTCATAATCTTGTGTTTCTAAATGGCTCCATATTTTGTAATATTAATGACTATAACGAAATATACTTTGGTTATTGTGCACAAATGAATGGGAAATAATGTTATGGAGAGTGGATCTTAACTTGCCACAAAAACTTCTAAGTTGGGAACTTAGAACTAGGAACTTGGGAAGTTCTAGCAAGACGACGACCATCTTATTAATTCGTTGATATAATCGCAAGAATCTTGTTATATCTATTACCTACTAGACTATAGCTGTAATAATTTATTGGAAGATAGTTTCCTATAGCATAGGGTCCTTCAAGCGTAACGTGAAGAGACATTTACGCAGGCCAGCATCACAGCGGCGACCGGCGAGAAATGGCGTGTCTCTCAGTTGTCGGTCTTGTTTTTGGATTGTACTGTGCTCACCATCAGGCATAGTGCAGTCACTATGCTATGCTACAATAAAAAATAATAATAAAATAAAAATAAGTTTTGTTCTGTCGTAAAAGCTTGTGACCGACCAGGGATCATTGGTGTAATTCACCAACAGGTCCTATGTGTTTGGTTCAACTAATATTTCTAATGAAATTCATTAAAATTAATAGACCTACGAATTTGTCACCGACAAAACAACTCATTTATGGTTAAACTGTATTATGTATACAAAGAATACAATCTATCAAAATGTGTATTTATCTTCTATTTATCTAACCGTTTTCCTCCAATACATTTGACAGCCGACGTAATGAATAGCCTACTTCAATTTATATCGCGGAAGTGGAGAATGTCAGATATATAAAGTATCTCTACGAATTGAATCAATCAACTATAATAAAGTGATACACACAGAAGGGGCCCCATTATAACATACTGGTTCTTCGGAAGTATTGCTTTTCAGATATCAATATTTATTATATATTTTCTTATCAACTGCTACTTAATTATTGCAAGTGATACTTTGTATTTTAAGTGAATACATATCTACTATATTTATCTATACCTACATATTTAAAAGAAAAGGCGGAAAATCTATCTTTTTTTTTTTCGTGTGCTTACAATCCTAATCCTTTCTAATATTAAAAATGAAAATATGAATTTGCTTATTTGTTACACGTTTACGCTTTAAATAACCAATCAATACCTCGTAGCGACACCTACCGGTTTCAATTCTGACTCTAAATCATCTACTGAAACATACTCAAAAAATTATATAGGCATCACATAAAGATACATAAAAGACGCTAAGAGTAATTTAGGTCTTAACCAAAGGATAATTACAATTTAACAATTCACACAAGCGGAGTCGCGATGTAATCCGGTGAAAATTTAAAGTCCTGTCAGCGTAGTCCGTTCGAAAAAAAGGAGCCGTCAGAACAGCAAGTTCTATTATACGATAAACATTATAAATTTAACGAAAATATTACATTCAGATATAAACGTAAATATGTCGTATGTGAAGTAATATTATGATACGCCGAAACCCCCATTGGTTTATCGTGTAGCTGACTCGAACAATGACACGCTCCATTCGGCTCGTTCAATTGTTTATGTTTCGATATGATCCGTATAAAACCGAAACAACAATTCAGGCCTGCTTTATATTTTAACAATTAAATATTTTTACTATCATTATTGGGTTATTTTAATCCAAACAAATGAAAAATTCCATATTTATTTTATTTTGACGCTTTTGTGTTAGAAATAATCACAAAAGAAACAAACTTGACTTAATTTTAAATAAATCACTTTGAGTCTTTGAGTACCTACTTTCAGTATTGAGTGACTTTAAATAATAGTTTGATCGATGAAAAATCACAGTAACGCTATCGGCTAAAGGTGAACGGAAACATCTTGAGGAAACCTGGACCTGAGAAATGTTCTTGAAATACTACTGTATGTATGTATAAAATTGTGGATTGCTCAGTTTGAAATCGCCAATACGTCGTGGGCTAGCGTGGTGACTATGCTCAAGTTTTCCTAAGGGAAAAGACATATAGCGCTGCAGTGGATTTATAACATGATTCAAACTTTTGAGTCACAACCTATACAGTTATATACTAGCCGCGAGAGACCATGAGGGTTATATAAAAGACAACAATACACTGGAACAAACATTGCTTAAATAAAACAGGCGATCGTTCTATTTTCATGACTTGGATTCTTTTGATTAATAATGCGTATGAATTTAATGTTCAATTAATTATATACATACGCTGGTTTCTGCTCGCGGCTGCGTAGGCCTAGATTTTTTTTCGATCAGATTACGCTATTGACCTAGAAACGTCTTAACAGTTTCACCGGACTACGTATGACTAGATATACTAACCTATTCCATTATTATTACATTCGAATTTTAAATATTAGATTTTTTTTTAACTGACTACGCTATTGGCCTCGCAAGGCCTTTACAGCTTCACCGAACTACAAGCTTCACCGGACTACAACTAAATGTTAGAGTTAAAATATCATTCAATCATATATCACTATCATATAATATAAATTACTTACAATCACATATGATCTTATTTTATTAACATTTGTTATTGAGATAGAAACTGAATTGGAACTTTTTTAAATTATCGATTTAGTAATCAATTGAGCTGTTTAATAATCTAAATATACCCTATATTTAGATTATTACGAAACGTGACTCATTCGAACGACTCGTAATTGTTCTCTCCAGTACACATTTCAACTATCCTAAACCAAGTAATTCACCGTGAATATAAGTGTTACAAAAACGATACATTAAAATCTGCGGTGAAATATGAAAATGCGAATTATTATTGAAGTGAAAATTTCTTGAGGCGCGTTAATCGGTGTTTTTTGGCGTAAGATAATCATTAGCGATGATATTATAAAAAAGTTAAATACGTGTTGAATAGTTGCTTTGAAAAAGTTTAGGTACTTTCTTATTAAATGCACCGCACTCGCCGACCGTTGTCAAGGAAAGTTCTTGTTATCCTTTGCTTTTCGCAAATCTAACCTAACCTAACCTAAGCGAGATAAAAGAGCAAGTTGTCGAACGTTCGGCAAGAGTGCATTTAATACGAAAGTACCTAAACTTTTTAAAAATAAATATTCTATAAGTATTTAACTTTTATTTTATTGTAGTTATTTTAAACATTTCCGCTTTCAGTGTACAAATATAACACGCCTTTGTTTTAAGGTTTATTATGAAAATCAATTTTATATCCCTCAGAACAATAAATCTTTATGTTTCAATTAAATTAAATTATACGGTAAGTTGAAAGTGTTTAAAATATATTGCATTTACCTATCTGCGGCGAAGGCAATTAAATAAAACAAGGTGCTGACCGATTTATAGCCCCCTGGAGTACCGTTGTCACAACCTTCCCCTCGTTTTATGCGCTGTACAATTTTATTTTGATGTCTCTTTCGTTCACTTTAGTACGTGTCTATGGAGATGCAAATTTTAATTAATATGCTGTTTTATTTATACTTCTTAGGTTATGAAACCTATGAGTCTCAAACTAAAGCCCCTCAAAATGGGGATCAAACTATCAGCGCCCGTCCAGGGTGAGACCCAGATAAGGTTTCCACCCTGATTCGGACGCCCTCCACGATTATGTGGGTCACAGATGGTGGTCCTCGTCGAGGCCCATGAAATAGTAGGGCATCGGTCTTTTCGAGGGCTACTCTAAGGCCCAAACCTCCCCCTCCTGCTTCTGCCAACTTCGCCCCCGAGATGACGATGGTTCCTAACCAGGCGGACTTAACAAAGCCCTACCACCATGCTATATTTTCATATCGATGTTTTCCTTTACAGACTTAAATCAAAGTAACTTACATTATTATACAAAAATAAATAATTTTGTAGGTGGTAGAGCCACGCTGAAGCCATTACTGGCTTCAGCATAAATGGGTCGGTTCGCCCAGGGAAGTACCACGATCTCACAGAAAATCGACGTGAAGTAACAGCGGTTGCATTGTTGCATTTCGTTTGGTTAGTGAGAGCGCCGGCAGCCCACCTCTCCTTACCTTTCCCCTCTGCTCTTTTTTCGTCCCCCTCTTCCGCCAACACAGGCTAGCAACGCACTTGTGAATCCCCTGGTGTTGCAAGTGTCTATGGATGGTGGTGATCACTTAACATCAGGTGACCCACCTGTTCGTTTGCCTTCTACGATATGAAATAAAAAAATCATATATTTTTCTCTAAAAAGATTTTAAACAGAAGTATTATAATAGTCTGTTACAGTCCAAGCAATTTTCACATTTTTATTTTAAAAGTTACACAATAACCCGAGACATATCTTTGTGTGTAAAGTAAGTTTCCACGCAGCTAAGTAAGTTTGTTCAAGTTAGTAAGTTTGTTTTTAACAAATTCCCCTTAATATCTGTAACAACTTTCACGGCACATTGCAGTCTTTGCATTTTTGCTCTCGGTATTCCTTTGTGACTCTAAATTCATTGTAATCTACTAAAAATGTAGACTTGTCCGTTGACATTATTTTCTCCTGTTTATTTTTTTTTTGTTATGACGTTATCTTCTTACCCGTCTTCCACTTATGTAGTGCTGGTATAAGAAGTACTTCTCCAATAAATACCTATATCAGCTCAGGTCAGCATTAGCTCAGTATCAATACCATTCACCTACATATTATTCGTTTCACAGTTCATCGGTTGCTTCCTCGGTTTTCATCTATTTTATATCTTTGTATTTAGCACTTTTTTAAGTTTTTTTCTGCTACTATTTATTAAAAAGTGTTTGTGGTGACTTCATCTTTTTAATATGTTAGTGGTCGCTGTATTAAAACCTTTCTGGAAGATTTCGCCATATCTAAGAATTCATTTTCAGTGTTATTGTTTTCATTGACTTCATTTGTGTACAATAACTGAGCTAAATTAAGCAATATCCTATAAATATTACGTAACTAACAAATAATGGCAATTTCATTTGTATCTTTTATTATTTGAACACTTTATGCTCGGGAGAAAAATGCAATACCACACTTCATCTTCGATATGCATCAAGTGTGTAAATAAAAAATAAATATGGTAATCGGAATCTAAATACCCATAAGATCCCACTAAAAGTTCAAAACAATTAATTTCGAGTATATAATGTATTTAATATCCTTTCATAGCAAGTCCTTGCCATGCTAACATACTGTGACGTCGTATAAATATGTTAATAGCAATGAATCATCGCAATTTATTAATTTATAGGTTATATTGTATTTTTTAAGTAATTACTAATACTATGAATTACGTGCAGCAAAAGAAGAAGACTAACTGAATGAAGGATCAACGAGAGTCAATGAATCTGAAGAAACTATATAATTAGGGACACTGGAATTCAAGTTAGATAAAGTCTGAAGTGTAGTTTAGTTTATAACGAAAGCCTCTACTGAGCAAGTTTCAGTCGGCGCGCAGGTGGTACTTGCAGACGTAGGCGTTAATTTGTTACAAAGCTTGCCTGAACTTTGGATTGTTTGCTTCATCTTTTTGTTGAATCTTGAGAAACTGTAGTATATAATTGTTATTAGTTTGAATCTGTTAAAATTAGTGACGCACGTATGTCGATTGAGGCGATATGAGAACACACTTAACTGAACTATTATTGCTTCAAAATAAGTATTACTAAGGAGGTTTTGGCGAGATTTTAGTTTGTCATGTAGTGTGTTTTATATTTTATTCATAATCTCATGTTATTTGACTCTATATTTTGTAAATTTGGTGGTGTTTTACATAATATAGTTGAGTTTATTGTGCATAAGTGAAGTGAATGGAAAATTTACCACGAAGCATGAAATTCTGAGATGCCACAAAAACTCTCTGGAAGGTTCTAACAAGGGATCCACCGTCTTGTTAGAATATTGACTTACACGACGCTTAATATTGAAGTGATCGCATGAAGCTTGTAATATTATTGACTACGTGACAATGGCAGTAATAAACTGAAAGATTAATTGCCAAAAATAAAGTTAAAAAACCTATTCCTAGTCCAACCTATAAAACGTATTGTTTAGAATATATGATTCTTCTGTACGTGTGTATGTGCCTGAACTCTTAAATGTCTGGACAGATTTTGATGATATTTTGGTGTGTATTTAGGTGGATTCAAGAATGTGTTTGATTCATAATTGGCGTTTCGGTTGGTTTTTAGGTTTTTTTTTTGTTATAAAGGCTGGACAACATTCAATGGGGCCGCTTGTATATATATAAACTTGAAATATTTGTTCTTTGTCAAGGCTAATCTCTGAAACGAGATTGTCGGATTTTTAACTATTGAATGGCAGAGTTTTTAGAAGGATGATATGTTATTACAATCTATACTAATATTATAAGGAGGTAAAGATTGTAGGGTTGTAGGGGGTGTAATATCTGGATTTAGTAAACCAATTTTGAAAATTCTTTCATTGTTAGATAAGTTATTTATCGAGGAATGTTATAGGCTATATATCATCACGCTAAAACCAATAGGAGTGGAGTACTACTGAAGAATGTTTCAAATTCGGGGTTTTGTTTCCTTTTGAGAGCTTCCGCTGTCGGTTAGCATTAGCTCAAAGTAACTATTGCACGCGGACGAAGTCGTAGGCAGAACCTTATTTATTATATAGGATAAACAGTATTAATATAATTTACAAGACGAAAATCAAAGCTTGTAAAAGTGTTCCAGATGTTAAGAAAATATGTTTATAAAATTTAAAATAATAAAAACTACTGTTTTATAGTCATTAATTCCCATAAAATATGTAATTCCCACGAAACAATAAAGCCATACCAAAGAGATTAAGTTATGAGTCACCAGTTAGTCTACTCGTATCCAGAAAAATGATATATTGGTTCTAGGTATGATAATAATTCCTGAGATACAGTGACTTAATATTTATGAAAGTTCCATTTTATTGCAGTTATTATTTAGATATAACTAACTATCACGCCTAACCTCGTTCTTGTGTTAATGTATTTCGTGCGAACTACGTCTTTTATTTGAATTAATTGTGTCCAAGGTGTGCGATTTTATTTTTTTTATAAATACATCCATTACTTTTTCAAACCTTTACCCGTATAAGAATATCTAGTTAGCGTAAGTAATACTTTCCGAAGTTGTCTATATGCCAATAAAAGTTGATTGATACGAGACGTATCATTTCTCTTAATATCTCTTAACATTTTTCAATATTACAATACATCTAATGACCGACTACCGAATACCGACTATCGTTATAACAATAACGATGTTAGCCGGTGAAATGCTATATTTTTATTAAGATATAATGACCAAAAATAAATATCTTTGAATATTCTTTGAGGCATAGTAAAATTCTCTTGCTATATTCTACTTTCTAGTGCTAATGTTGTGTCATGGCAGCTAGAAAAAAGGTCTGATTATAGACTTTGGAATATTATAAACGAGATAGTTACGATAGAAGTATGAATGAGGAATGACCTCAAGATATCGACTAGATATTGTCATGCCTTATAATAACTTCGCAATAAATTAATAATGGAGGAAACAGATATTTAATTAAAATCTTCAGAGCAATCATAATGACATTATCGTGGATTTGCGCAAGATATCATCTAGTAATCAGCGTTAAGGGCTTCTCAAAATGTATTCTTAATTATTGTGTTAAAAATATTCATTATGAGGAATCCTAGAATTGCTCTTCTTTGCGTACATTTTTATTAATACATAAAACATTGTCTTCCTGATATTATGTATGTAATAAATATCTATAATAAATAGTAAATTCTCTTATAAATAAAAGTAAAGACAGCTGAAGCTTTTACTAAGTAAGTTATTGTTATCACTATTCTTACTTCATAATGTAAGGAAATATATAATAGAAAGACAACTTCGCAAATACTACCGTAGCATGGTGGTAGGGTTTTTTGTAAATCCGCTTGGTTATCTGCTAAAATCACGTTAAAGATCTGTCTCCAAGCACCTGTTGGTGTTTTCTGGCAGCTGGACTTGAGAGCCAGACGTCTCTAGGCTTAGCATATTTAACATCTCAAGCCTTATTGACTTTAAACATCAAACAAGATTGTGGTAAAAACGCTAAAACCTATAAAGAATAAAAAAGAAACAAAGTAAAACTATAGGTCTTGTAAGAATAGAATCTTAATAATTTTAGATATGCTGGGTGAATGGTTGCTCGTTAGCAATATTTTTGCAGAATACTCAGTACTTGATACTCGTTCTAAATAAAAAAAAAAAATGGTGCCTCATATGTGACCGAATTATCTAGAAAATACAAATATTATAGTCAATCTCTATGTGTCTATATTGAAGTACAATGCCAATGACTGTTAGGTGTAGTAAAAGTGAAGTGAAGCCAACCAAGTAACAAAGGATAATTTTTCGAAGTTATAACCAAGAAATGGGTGTATTAACTTATGAAAGTATTATGACAAACTTTAATTTCGGTTCTCTTTGTTGTTTGTTATATTTGTTTTGATTATTATTTTATATGTTAAATGTGACCGTTAACTATCACACGATTGAAGGTTGTCACTCTTTAAATAGTAACGGTATGTAGTTAAAAAAAAATCGTACACATTAAAAGAAAATTATCCTTCCTCCTTTGAGGCCGGTTAACGATACAAAGCTGGTCAAAATCAAAGTTTATTGATTTTCCGTAGTTGGTGATTATGCTTTGTGGATCGTTCTGGTATTTTTAATCCTAAAACTCTCAAGTTGAATCATCCATACAGGCATGTTTTATTTTTCAATTTTATTGGTTTCACACAGTGATCATTTCTCCCTGGCAATTCAATTCACTACTCACTTCTTTGACGTGTTGCATGAGCATTATATAAAAGTAACATATTGGGATGTTCCAGCATTTGGATTGAGCCTTTCTCTAGATTTTATGACATATCGCACTTTCGAGTTAGATGAATTTGTGATGAAACGATATAACTTATAACATATAACAAACATACGTCTAGTTACAAAAGAAAAAAAAAAGAAGAACATGGCTAAATCAGGAAATTGAAGTAAAACATTAAGCTAAATAAATACACAAAATATAATTTGTGTATTGCCCTGTACTCTCGTGGAAAAAATGGAAGATCGTGAATCGATAAGGCTATCCAGTGACTTAAAACAGTTTGATCTGATTCATATAAATTTTGTTCATTTAAACAGGATTACGGCGAGAAACGAGTTGAAGAAGATTTGACATTTTAGATTACATTCATCGCCTGGATTTAAATGGCTCAGATATTAATTAAGATTATCATTTCTATGTCATATTCCAGATTTATAGTCTTATTTGACTTCAAAGAGTGGAAGACTCTCTTCTAGTACATTTGTATACGTATTTTTATTTTAAAAAATTTGCTGCATTTTTATGAAACTGTTTATTTTTTCTCGAACTGACTATGATATTGGCATCACTAGGCCTTTACAGCTTCACCGAATTACTAAGGCGAGCGCTTAAGGCACTCAGCCGATTTTGTTTAGGTAACATGCTCAAGGGTGCACGGCACATCTCGGCTTGGGCTGTTACCGAGAAAAATACCAGATCTGACCTAGCTTGTCTATGCTAAGCTATACATGTATTAATTTTTGGATCATACAATTGAAATTGCATGATACAAAAATACAACATGTAATTCGGAAAGATTATGAAACTGTACGAAAAATCATTGTTATTAAATAAACTGTTGATGAGTCAACGATGCGTGGAATAATGTTATATACATATTGAGAAATTATCCTCACGACTATTATATAAGCAAACAATGGGGTTTTAAAGATAAAATGTTTTATATATTGTCCAATTTCTTTAATAATGAGGATAACTTTCCAGAGATTTTCATCCTCAAATTTGAAATTTTGGTTGGCACCGATTGGTATCTCTAGGTAGCGCACATATTCATATGTTTTATTTAATTTGGTTAATTTAATAAACTATTTATTTTCAGCTTTTTAGTGCCTTATAGGTTTTTAATTGATACTGAAGTCGGTTAATTTTTTTTTTGAAAATTTACTTTTTTTTCCAATTTTAGTGTACATAAATATAATTTACTAGCAGTGCCCCCGAACTCCGTTCCACCTTAAGT
This sequence comes from Antheraea mylitta, assembly GCA_014332785.1. NCBI lineage: Eukaryota > Metazoa > Arthropoda > Insecta > Lepidoptera > Saturniidae > Antheraea > Antheraea mylitta. Next base: position 2,262,389 of record JACEII010000044.1, read on the forward strand.
ATATTAATATATGCGCTTTTTTTGCGTAAGAACCTTCTCCTGACAATACCAAACACAAAAAATAAAGAATTAGGAAAATTGGTTCAGCTGTTCTCGATATTTACGCCTAGCAACACATTCAGCGATTCATTCTTATATTATAGATATGGTTTCAATTGGTTGTACAATGAGTAACGTTTGGTGGATTTAAGATTTTTAATCTATTATTCACTATAAATAAATTAATTAATTATTTTAGTAAATAATCTAATCTATTATTCACTATAAATAAATAACATGTTAGGTGCGGGTGCGAACGCAACCTTATCAATGATCCGCGATAGTTTCTACCACTAACTCGGCTACCATCGCTTAACACATAATACACTTTAAGTAATGCTATTACAATGCTTGCGTCATGTTGCAGTACAGCAACGAACATAAGCGCAATAGGCTCCTAAGAACCCCACGGATCCCATAATCAGAACCTAACCAGACTCTCATCGAACCCGTGAAGTACATCCTTTTCAATAAAAAATGAATTATCGAATCGTGCGACGTGATTTTGAGTTATTTGTCGTGTCCATAATACAAATTTAAAACTTAATATGGTTTTGCACTGGATGCCGTTGTCAGAACTGGACCAAATTGGTGGTCACCGTAATATTTCTATTTCATTGTGTTTGTTGCCAGTACCGCCATTATTTTGTACTACAAGGAATATCTATCCGACCAGTAACTAAAATATATCACAGTAGTTTCTGCCCGTGACTTCTTCCGCGTGTAATAGTTACCGTTTATGCAACGCACGTAGCGGAAGCTCCCAATAGGAAAAACATACCCGGACTCTAAAACACTCTTCATGGGCGTTAGCGTCATTATATATAGCCTCTTTAGATAAATGAGCTAACACTGAAATAATTTTTCAAATCGGACCAGTAGTTTCTGAGAATAGCGCATTCAACCAAACAAACTCTTCAGCTTTATAATATTAATTTAGATGATATGCTTCTACAATCACGTGATTTATTTAAAAAGCGCTGGATTGTAGTGTACAAATAAAGACATGAGATGGCTCATAGAAATTCGAATAAAAACTGATGATAAACACAAAACTATCCACATATTAACGAATCCATGTACGTATAATGTTTACTTAGTATAATCTGTATAAACTATTTGGCAGTGACGTGAGTGATTTTTCATGTAGCTCACTGATGGTTCAAATTAAAATTGATGCGAAACGGGTACACGGGTCCGATATCCACTATATCGAATGGAGGATAAAAGGCAATGATTGAGCTGGTTGGAATATGTTATTTATTCAACGAATCATTTACGTATATTTTAGTGTACATTTTACACACTTGTACAAAATATAAATAATAATTAAAAACATAGCTTTAATCTTGATCGTAGTCAGGTAATAAAATGGCATTATTAAATGAGATTTTTTAATCAATACGTTGAAATTACAGATTAGCATTTTCCTGCGACCTTTTTTTTATTAACGTGGGGAAATCCCGTATGGGCACCCACATTCTCAAGGGAGAGAGTGGGCTATGTCCGATTCGCACGGACTAAAGCCCCACGGTGTACCGTCCGTCGCATGTTAGAGGAGACCAGGGGCCGATCTGGCTCTCTTCTGAGAAAAAGCCAACGTCACGTGGTTTTCTCGAGCGTTCACCCATCCAAGTACTGACCGCGCCGCGACGAACGAGAATCGGTGTTTTCAACATGATATGAATGTTGCATTTTCCTGCAACGTTGGCTGCGTGTTCATTGATATATATAGACAAATTGTAGCTTACCTACTTATTGGTTAAGTTGTGAAAAGGTAACAAATAGACAAAACATATATTTCTTAGATATAATATTGTGATGTGTATAGCATAGATGGAAAAAATAGCCTAAATTTTAAATTTCAGCGAGTTACAAAATAATTTCAATCGATTTAGAACTAAAAAAGTCATGTATTTAAAGGAATCATTCACTAAATGAATACAACCGACAGTGGATTTGAAATAAGTACAAAAACCTGTTAATAGATTTTTTTTTCGAACTGCATACGCTATTGATCTAGTAAGGTCTTAACAACTTCACCGGATTACTACTACACCTTTTAATGGAGTTATTTCGCTTATCCACGTTAACAGTTGTAACGGAGAAATTACAATTATTTAACGCCAAAATAATTCAATAATTACTCTAACTGATTCGCGGAACTTTGGTCACTTTTCCGTTGAAGTTTTGAGTTCCACAAAACCTTATAAAATCACCCTTATTCATATATTTATAAATGTTAGGAAACATGTAAGTAATTTGAGGATTTTTTGCATTTATTTACTTTTTATTTTGTTCTAAAGTTTCTTGTACATAATTTGATACAATTTAAATTATAAATAAATAAAATATATCATTATTTTACAATATTTTAATCATATAAATTATATAGAGTTACTTAAGAAATATACTGTGAAATGATTCAGCTGTTGAACAAGCTTAACCTTTTACTACCTTTCCATTTATTTTGAAATGCCTGAGGAAAACAAACCACTCTAGTGACATCTCTCTTAAAAACACTTGCTGCTGTAGTTCAAAATAATGTTGGAAAAGCTGTGTGAGTGTTACTTTAAAATCATTGAAAAAGTGCATCTAAACTGAAAGACTTAATTAAAGTCAAGAAAATGAATCAAGACAGGGGATGATCCAGTAAATATCCCCATAATCTTGTTAAGTTTAAACAGCTGTTGTTGTGGTCTTTTTTATAATTCTAATAAACCATGGTCGGGTATGGGCTGAATGAAAGAAAGGTCGACCATTTTATGTCATTGGTAGGAAGTATTGAAATGATCTTGAAAGTATTGAATTGCCTATGAGATATAAAATATATATCTAATCATAAAAAAACTTTGCTATAAAACATTTTAAATAATTATTATATTTATATAAACAAACATAATTTACTACCTATTTATTTACAAGTACTAGATTATACGAAGTAATTGTTTTTTTTTTGCTTACCATATAACAAAAATATTGTGTGTATTGGATGGTACTCAGTTCATAGAACCAAACATTTTGATGAAAGTTCAAATTTTATGTCCATTTCTGTTTCCTACAATGATAATAAGCATATCGTTTAACATAAGTTCAAATTAGTTAGATTTTCTTTTAAACTCTAGTTAAACATAGATTTAACCTATATTAAAAGTTTATACTATAGTCGTTTTTAGGTCTGAGGCTAACGAGAAAAGAAAACAGACAGCCAGACGGAGTTAATTTCTTATTTATAAGACTATGGATAATCATATTCTAATTTATAAATAATATTTTCATTAGCATATACAGGAAAAAAGTGATATTATAACGTACACTTTTACCTATTATTTCTCTACTAATCTATAATCTTTAATATGTAGTAATTCTTGAATTGCTTTCGTATTAGGTTATATAAGTATATGTCTATTCTTTTCCGTGTCTCTTGACATATTTATCAAAACGATACGAATAACGTACTTTAAATATTACTTCTAATAAATTGTGTATAATTTTTTATGCTATTCCGTATCCTGAATACTAAGTTTCTCACATTGCTTATTATCAATGTGCCTAACCGCACAAGTCGCAAGTAGTTTCCTTATGTAATTTCAGTATTTCTAGTTTCCTCGTATTCAGTACACAGTTAGCTTTCGTAAACTATTGTGCAATACATAACCTTGTTACATATCCATATGTTACATAGTTACAGTTTACTTTATGAAATAAAACAAAGGTATTTTTTACAAAATATAGATAGTTATCTATCACTCTATAAACGATCCTACCTGTAATCATTCTTTAATATGAAGAAGAACTATAAAAAACGACTTTTATTTTAATAAAACCTTTCTAGAATATTGTCCACTCTAAAAGTTTGGGATTATCAATTCTATATACGCACATGAAAAATCATTTGTTTCATTGTTCGTTCTATGTGTGTTCTTGTATAATTCATTCGACGACTTTACGTTGTACGCGCACCCGTGAATGTTTATAAATTAGTTCAACTTTTGTACAAAAGATGGCGCGCGAGTCGTTTAATTTTGTAGACACCGAGAACGAAGTAAATAAATTCGCTTGACTAGAAACTTGTCATAAGAAAATAAGTGATCACATAATGTAGCCGACGTTGTCGTATGGACCTTCATGCTGCGAGTCGGTTGTTACAATCGAGTCAGATCGTGCGTTGTCCAGCGTCTTAACGGCGGGTTTCCACGCCTGTGTCGGTGTGAATAGTTCTTTGCCTCGCTAAAATAAAAATAAAAGTTAATTAATAATAAGCCAAAAGTTTTTAAACTAATACATGTATATTAAATTTTAACTGAAAAAATGTATAGTTTTTATTCATTTATAAAAACAATTAAATTGAAATATTTTAATACATGTATATGATTAAAACATAAAATTTTTATACTTTACGTGAAAGTGCTATAACTAAAACAATAAAGTACAAACAAGGGTCAGATTATATACATAAGTCAAATCAAACTCAAAATGTTATTGCAAAATAAACATGTTTATATCATCAGTAAAACACTTCTCTTTATAAAGGCCATACTAAAGTCACTATTCAAATTTGGCTAGATTTTTCTATTATATCTATGCAAAAATAATAATACGATCGAAAAATATCTTCAAGAAATTTTTTTTTTTTTATTTGTATATGTAATACCTAAAAACATGAATAATGAAACAGTCATGGAAGTCGCATTAGTGTATACAGACATACTGATAATGGTACGATACAGACTCTATTAAACAATGAATTGTGGACTGTAATATAAAAGCAAACGGTAAATTAATATAACATACATAACCATGGTAAAAGGCCCAGCCGACTCCCACGGGGAAAAGTATTAGAGTTGAAAGTCCCACTGCCCATCCTAAAAGATCAGCGAACAGAGGAAATACGTAGTCTTCATATGACGGTGGAGTCCAATCCGAGAAAATAAACGCTAAAATACCCTGCGAAAAAAATGGAAGAGTAAGGATGGCTATTTAGAATAAGGAGATTGCTGATGATTGGGACTGTTGCTTAACGTGTAATCTCAATCATCCTTGTGATATTAACGACTTTATGAAAACTAAATTGGATTGCACCAAAAGGTAGCATTGTATGTCCCATAATATATCCAATATTCATGCACGCATTTGAAAATAATTTAATTATAAATTTCAAAATAAACTAGAAGGCAAAGCACATATTATAGATTTCAGTACCAAAGAATTTGCATTTGGTGCAAATGTTGGTACTAACTTACACAGTCTTTATTCCATTCTTAATTCTCTTTGGTTATTTATCAAATCTATTATGTAGAGTTCAGCTAAAAAATAAACGTACAGTAAGAAGTTATTCATATACTATGTATAGTCTTGCAATATTCTTACTTTTATCTCATTTCAGAATTGTAACGATTGATATTATAATATCACCTATTAGGCTAATAATAATTTTTGGAACGAAGTTCCTTATTGTTGTGATAGTTTTTATCGAAACTGCAGTCAAATTTTTGGTTCAATATTTTTCTACTGTTTCACGTGTTGAAGTATATTAATTCATACGATTTAAAACTGCATAGGACGTATTATCTATACTAATATTTATTATAAAGAGGTAAAGTTAGTTTGTGATATTGTAGGGGATAACCTCAGTAACTACTGATCCTATTGGAATAATTCTTTCAGTGTTATATAGCTCATTAATCGAAAATGGTTGTGGGGTTATCATCACGCTAAGGAGTGGAGCACATATGAAAAATGTTTCAAAATCAGGATGATTTTTCCTTTTGAGAACTGCTGCGTGTTAGTGTTAGTGTATTTATTCCACGCGAACGAAGTCGCGGACAGAGGCTAGTAACTAATATACAGTTTGTGTATTAAGTTCGTTAGCACCTTTGTGTATACTCTCTTTGCAGAATAGATTACGCTATATAGCTTATGAAGTTCAATCATGATTTTTTAATTTATGAAATGCTAAGATTAAATCGCCAATACATGTATGCCCCTACTGTTTATAGAGATTTTTTTTCTTCATTTGTAATTGGGGTTTAGTCACACATAAAATGTCAGCCAGTGATTAATAACAAAATTTAAAAAAAAATTGTAGGCAAACAATTAATAATTTACCGGTTTTTCATTCCAAACATAACCAGCCTTTAAAGCATGCTTATAGATATTGTATAGCAAATCGAAGTCGTATTACGAGGAAATGTAAATATTTGAATTTAACACATAATTCAATTAAAACAAAATAAAACAACTTACAACGCTACCAACAGGCACTATCACACTCCAGCACGCTCTCCAATAAAATCTAAGAACCTTATTCAGTTTCATGTTCATTGAAGCCAGGTCTTTCATAGCTCGTTGAATACCATAACTCCACGATACCGCCACACACTGTAATGGAGAAAATAGTGTTATTACTTCTTTAACTCTTCTTCTTCTAACCCTTACCCCACTTAAGTAGGGTCGGTACAACATGTTTCATGTTGTGATGTATGAATACTAAGGTGGATGCTACTTTGTACTTCCGCCAGGTAAAGTAGCATCCACCTTAGTATTCAATTATGGATTTCGGCAAAGTAATGCCTTCTTCAATCAAATATCTTGTGATGTATGATTTGGCTTAATTTTTACGATCGGACGCCCGCCTGTCATCAACCCTCCTTGGAATTATTTTGTTGTACGTCTATATGTTTATGATTATTATAAGTCATTATGAAGTCTAATAGGATCGTTTAGCTTTACAATTTTTCTGTGGGCTTTAGCTTTGGTAGGCTATTCATAGTTTATGTTTAAGCGGATAGGAAGGGTAGTGACCCTTCCGGTTAAAAACGAAGTTCTTCAAGATATACGGTTTGCGCTTGCTTCAGACTGTTCTCGACGACAGCATTATCGGTATTTTTAAGGATTTGCGGTTTCAGAGTTTTTTCAGTACTTCCAACTACATCATTACTTCCATTACTTCTTTCAACCAAGTAAATAATAAATGGTAATGCTATAATAGTTGAATTATGGAACCCAATAATGATGTTGGATTTTGGGATTATTAATAAAAATAATGCTCATGGACATGATTTAAACAAAGCTAAAGTTACTTTTTTGATTCTTGTACACGTTATTACCTCGAAGCAAAAAACTTAAACGGCGAAAGATACTGTTTGCGAATGGAGCGTAGATAGCTAGAGTTTGTTTCGATGCATTTGATTTTTTTTTGTACTGGACTTTATTTTATCTACCTTCAAAAAGCAGCGAAAAATGACTATGATACTCATCTGTGTATGTACGAATATCTATTTATCTAGTATCTTCTATAGCCTAACGGCTTGTTAGATTCTTATATATGAGATGTCATTAAAATCTTCTAAATGGTACGAGTGACTCTGTTAATCAATTACTTTCTAGTGAGGAATTACAACTGCTTTCTCAGATAAATGAAACTTCGGTTCCATTTGAAAGTCGATGAAACAAAGAGCGACATTAAAAAGGGACAATGAGGTAGAATACATTTTACAGTGTTTCCTATATTATTTTCATTCCTCATTCTATATTGTACTGCCTAATATGGTCCGAGCATTGCACGTGCATAGTACGTATGTATATAGTTTATATAGATATTTTATATTTAAAAGGTTTCACTTTAACCTTGTGTGACCTGTAGATATGATAGATTTTTGTGTATTTTTAATGCATGCGTACAGATATTGCATAATAAAAAAAATATTGTAACATTCTAATTATCTTCCGTAGCATTAAATAATTGTTTTTTTTTTTATAATTTATAGTTACGTCACTCTATACGGAATACTAAATGCTTATAAAAAAACTTTGAAATAATAAAAATAATAATCAATGTATCTAATTCATTAATATAAATATTTTTTCTTTAATTTTCCTGATATGCCACTAGAGTTCTTATCGTCTCAATAAGCATGCATTTTATAATTTTCAGTGACGTATAGATAAAAAAAAATCAGTTGATTAGTAGAATTCGAATATAATATCTATATTCCCTTGAGCGACGTCATTCGAACGATTATTCTTATAATTTATATTTTCTAATTTTATATACTTTACTACATTTTATTAAAGAAATTCATTTGCCACGTCTGTCTGTCAGTCTGTTCGCTATAAACTCAAGAACAACTGAACGGATTTTCATGCGGTTTTCACCGGTCGATAAATTGATTGATGAGGAAGGCTTAAGTATATAATTTTTAACATTTTTAATTATCAGAGCGGGATAACGTCCGCCGGGCCCGCTAGTAACATTATAAATGCTACTGTCTGTGTGTTTGTAAGCTCACATCTAAACTTTTAAACCGATCCCAATAAAAAAATACATAAAATTATAATTAGCATGGAACCTGAGGATAGACTTGGCTATTGTTCATTACAAATATACCAAAAAAAGAAGACGCATTCAAGGGATAAGTTAGTTCTTAATAAACTTAATTGAATTAGATGTGATGAACCTCATTATTCCATTTGAATCTTTACCAATTTTAACGACAACTCTATTTGTCTAATTCTGTTGTAACGTATTTGACTATTTTTTGTTTTGATATGTTTATGACTATCAGGACAAGTTTTGTATGAAAGAAAATGTTTTAATCGTATGGAAAAGTTGAAAATATGGATTAAAAAATTCCATAAAAAGATAGTGAGTCTTACTATAGAGGTCTAAAAAGTGCGTGTATCAGTGTGTAAACGCGGAAGAAGTGAAACTTGTGTGGCTTATATCTGTAGGAACTCCATTTTCATGTTTACGTGCTAGTAACTTTTTTACTGCGACTTTCACTGCGCGTTATAAAAATTTATTACAAAATGTCAAATAGAACGGCTTCTGTTTTTTGGCATTGTTATGAGCTACGAATGAGCTAATTTATATTGTGAGTGCATAATTATTAAAAGTTTTCCTAAAGGAGTGACCCCGAACGAAAAGATGTCTACCAACGAAAAAAGTGATTTATTAAATTATACTTTGCAAAACTCGGAAGAAATTGCACCTGAATTATTTAAAGTTGGTATAAAAATTCCTTCTTTTTGGACAGAAGATCAGGAAATATGGTTCGCTCAAGTCGAAGCACAGTTGTTCATCTCCGGCATATCTACTAAATTTAACTATGTGATTGGCCAATTGGATCATCAGTTCGCACGAGAAATTAAAGCCGTTATTAAAAACCCACCCAAGTGCAATTAATTCAATTATATATGAGAATGCTCATGAACTATATTATACGAAGTTCCTTAATTTAAATACTTGACTATACATTTACTCATTTTGTTATACTCCTAGACACAGACAGACACTAATACATACTTACACATGTAAACACATCTACGCGTTACGCAATTTTTTTCCCTACCACGCCATATGAAGTTTTACTTTAAAGATATTGTCAGAACTAATAGAGTGATGTTCAGTTGTAATTTATTTCATTTCCTTGTCGTACTGTATAAGTTTGATCACATATTCTTCGTTATTCGAAGCATATGAAACTGGGGCGGATAGCTAGTAGCAAATTCAAAAAGCTCTTAGCCTTACCTCCGCCATACCAATCAATAGTATAGCCCACGAGGCAGTGTTCCAGTCAAGTAATGTAAACAAATACACGCCCCCGCTGAAACACATCGGGATTCCGAGAATAAAGCACGTGAAACACGTGAACGCTGTTACCTGTAACGAAAAAGTAATATATTTACCTAAATTATCGCTTTTTCATAAATGACTGAAGCTATTTATTACTGGTTTCAACTTAAATGAGTCGGCTCGACCGGGGCAGTTCTACCCTCTCACAGAAAACCGATGTGAAGTAACAGTGCTTCCATTGTTGCGTTGCGTTCGGTCAGTGAGAGCGCCTGAAACCCACCTACCCTCCCCTTCCCCTACCTTCTTCCTTTCCTCTGTCTCCCTCAATATAGGCTGGCAAGGCACTTGTCACTCACATGATGTTGCCTGCTATGTTATAAAAAAAACTAACAAAATATTGAAGTGCCACCAGCCAGAGTACAATTTTCATCAAATATTGAGTTATATCTCTTTATCTAGCTAATATCTGAAACGGATGAAACTAGCTCTATAAATCATTAAATATTTGTCAATGTTGATTATTTTTATTAATCGTAGATTTCATCAGTCTCGAATAGATGGCGCTTTAAACCAGTTTCTCGACAGAAAACTGTAGGACCGATTATTGGATATCTCATATATGGCGCTATACAAATACTTTATAATAATTTCAATTCACCATATATTTGAATCTGAAGCTATTATTGCTTTTAGCATGAATGGGTCGGCTCGATCGGGTTAGTATCACGCTCTCGCAGAAAACCGACGTGAAGTAACATTCCTTGCATTGTTATGTGTCGTTCGGTCAGCGAGAGCGCCGGAAGCCTATTTTCCATCTTCTCCCCTCCACTTTTCTCGCCCCCTTCTCTCTCCTCTCTCCATTGCCCATTTCCCCATCCTCCCAAAAGAGGCTAGTTACGCACTTGCGACTTCCTTGGTGTTGCTGGTGTCTATGGATGGCGGTGATCGCTTAACATCAGGTGACCCGCCTGTTCGTTTGCCTCGTATATGACATAAAAAAAAACCAGAGCAACGCGTGACAGGATCAGCTAATTTATGTAAAAAAATATTAATTTCGTAAAATTATATAGTATTTTAACGTAGTTTATGCTTTTTATATTAACTGACCTCTTTTCCTGTAAAAAGTACCAAGGGTTTATAACAATAAATCAGGACTTACTCTCCAATAATTTTTTCTTAGGTGGGGCCACTGGTCTACTATCGCGGTGTTTATGGCCTCGATGCCGGCAAACTGACTGCCAAGACCGAGGATAAATAACATCAGGAAGAATAGAATAGACCATAGTTGAGGTACGGGCATCTGCAGTAAAGCTTCAGGGTACGCGACGAAGGCCAATCCTGGTCCTTGTTCCGCCACATCTGTTGAATATTATTTGTATTGTTAAAAGTCGCTATAATTTCAAAATATGTGTGGTTTTATGAAAGCACGATGCAAGTGACACTTTTTTCGAATCGTAGTCATTTAACTGAACATTTTAAGGAAAATTATTCAGTTTAGGCTATTTAAATCGCTTTTTTTAATATCAAATTAATAATTAGAAAATGATAGTGATAATTGTAAATCAATAGTAGACAGGATATATATCTATAAATTTTAATTTCAATTTGCGTATTAGTGTACATCTATACTAATATTATAAAGAGGTAAAGTTTGAGTTTCTAACTTTGTTACGTTGTAGGGGGTAATCTCAGGAATTACTGGTCTGATTTGAGAAATTCTGTTAGTGTTATATAGCTCATTTATCTCCTATAATAAAATTACATTTATACAAAGAATTGTATTCAGTATTACCTATAGGAGATAATTCAGTGAATTGTGAAGATAGCCACTCAATAAATTATAAAGATACTGCATGTCTATTTTAGTAACATATCTATTTATTATATTTTTATCGTATGTAAAAGTAATATTGTCGACATCATAGTTATAAAAGCCATGACGTATACTATATTTTTGTCAGACAAAATTATCACGAAAAACTATGATTATGTCACGGACTATTTATACTTACTAACGTTTTGTAAATAAAAATCAGCTCCCGATTACTTTTAATGTTTAAATTTATTATATCTTTAGTATCATTATACATCTTACGATCTGTATTTAAATTGAAGGTCATTTGAACACTGACAATTTGTCTGTATGACATTCTCTCCAGAGACTTCGATAAACTTTGTGCCAATTTAAAATAAGACAAGTCATCGAGGTGTGGGGAAGAGAACGTATGCATAAAATAGTACGTCTCGAAAACATCATAAATTATACTGTGACAACCTTCTAGAAATTTCCACCCTACGTTTTATAAGTATATAAGCGTGCTACTGGATGTCTGAGGACAGTTCTATTTTTGACATTCAAACGAATACAATGATACATAAAAGAAAGAAATCAACCACAATCATAGAACATTCTCAGGTGTAAATACGAACGTAATGTAACTGTGTTACACTGAAATTGTTTTACTTTCGTATTTGCAATCTCTTTTGATGCACTTAATACAAAGAGTAAGTATAACTCGCCACTAGGTGGCACTGCAGTATATGAAAGTCTGTACCGTTCAAGGGACGGTCATGTAATTATTGTGTATAACATATTTGGAATAGAAAACAACTTTAACATTATAAATTTTGACTATACATTCAAATACTAAGTAACAACCGCACGTGGAACTGTGTACTAATATAAAATATCATAAATATATAATCAAATCGACATATTGTTATTGATATAATATTCCTCTGACCAACAAGATTACAACAAAACACGTGAAAAAACGGTGAAACGGCGCAAGTGTTAATAATTTCGTGCGGTCGAGAGCATTGGCAATATTGCGCTTTATCGCGAGATAAGTTATAGATACGGCGTCGTTATGGGGTCACGTTTGTCAATAACACCTTTATCGATAGACGAAAAGTAATTAATAGATAAACAAGAGTGATTTATGGAGTACGTGGAACATGTTTTGTACAACTATTCTGGTGTCTGATAGTGGTGTTGTAACGTAATTGTCATCTGATAGATAATAATGAAGTATTTCTAGTGTAATCTTTTGTAGTTTTTTTTTTTCACTTTATTTTTTGGAACCCATCTTCTACATTATTACTGTCATTGTTGTGTAGGTAATAATATCACGAGTAACTTTTGAGAATATCAATGTTCCAGCAAGATGGTAGCTCCCTTATTAAAACTATCCATGGAGTTTTTGTGTCATCTTAAATTTCATGCTCCGTGGTATAATTTACCTTCCACGCTATTTCCATAGTTTTTAATTGTTTTGTGTGTCGATCTATTTGTGTACGGGATTCACACAAAAACTAGTAGTGGTAGAGCCAATCTGAAGCTATTATTGCTTTCAGCATGAATGGGTCGGCTCGTCCGGGGAAGCACCACCCTCTCACAGAAAACCGACGGGAAATAACAGTGCTTGCATTGTTGCGTTTCGTTCGGTCAGTGAGAGAGCCGGAGACCCACTTATCCTCCCCTTCCCCTTCCTCCTTCCCTTCCTGTCCTTCCGCCCTCCTCCCAAATACAGGCTGGCAACACACTTGTGACTCCTCTGGTGTTGCAAGTGTCTATGGACGGTGGTGATCACTTAACATCAGGTGACCCGTCTGTTCCTTTGCCTCCTATGATATAAAAAAAAATATACTGGATGGATTTTGACGAAATTTAGTATGGTAATAATATATACACCGATATAAACTTTAGAATATGTTTTACATATATAACACATTCGTATATATGTATATATTACTTATAGAACACAAAAGAGAAGGCTTATTATAGGGTGGTTCAATATGTTAACTTTGATGTCTGGAACTAACACCTCTCACTGTGCATCCGTCAAATATACCGTGGCTATAAAGTTCTTAGATATCTGTATGTGGTGTACATCTAGATGCTCTAGTGACACGCTAAGTCTCGGAGAACAAAATGTTCACGAAGGGTGAGACCAATTAAATCGTCGATGTCGATTTTTAACACAAGATACAATCCTATGATTTGATTAATCACTGTGCTTGTAACTGAAGTTTCAAACACGTGCAGTCGCGGGTACAGCTAATATTACATAATATATAATAATATTAAAAATTAAGTATGTGTGGTACTTATGTTTTTCCTTTGTACATAAAATATATTGTTAAGATAATGAATAATCAAAATAAAGTCACGGATATCTGCTAGTTTTAACATATACAGAATTCAGTGCAACATAAAAATAATCAAAATTTAGAAAATAGACACAACTAAATGCCGATATAGTATAACTTTAAAAAGAAAACCTCTAATCAGATAAGTTAGATACAATTAGGAGATGACTGGATTGGGAATAAGTGAAAAAGACTCACTAAAATGACCAACAATTGCCCGTTTCACTCTTGTGAAAGCGCGATCTCGAGTTTTGTTTGTGGTTGAACAATAGCAACCCTTCAATTCCCAAATCAACGAGCAGACCACAGAGCGTTCGAATATTTACAGTTTAATCAATCCATTATACGGTGTGCAAACAAACGCTTGCATTCGTAACAAAGCGTGGTCAATAAGGGAATAGGTGTAGTCGTATTGCCAGCTTTAGTTTGTTCTTCATTTTTAGTGGTTTATTTAGTGGAAAATGTATTTGTATACACACGAATTCCCATAAAGCTCAGTTTATACATATACACAAATTAAAGCATTAAACAGTCAACTAGTGACAAGTTATCGTAAATAAAAAAATCGATTCGGTGTGATAACTTTCGAGATTATCTATCAGACGGTATTGCTGCTTATTATCCTCGAATACGTATACCAACATCTATTCTCATGTATACCTTGATTATTTCTATATTAATTTAAACTTTAATTGTTATATTAATGACTTTGGAATACTTGATAACTAAAAACTTAAGCCATTGGTAAAAGCATGAAATTTTGTAAAAATATTTCTTATAATGAAAGCTAAGGAGTATGAAAATTCAACCTCTAAGGAGGTTCAATACAGAGCTATATGAGATGAATTCGAAGATATTACTAATGGGAATTCATATCAAACACACGGCTAGCTTAGACTTCCATTTGCTAATAAAAAGAGGTATTCATGAGTCCAAATTTTAAACTAGTGTTGATTTAATTTAAAACTGTATACATACCTACTTATCGATCAAATCTTTGTTCTTTTATCGAGAACTCTTGTTAAAGTAAATAATGAACTCGATACTTCCATTTGACTACAAATGTTTGAGTGATAACAAACAATAAACGGACTGCATTGTTAGCATTTGTGATTCGAGTATGTTTGCGAACATAGTTTATACATTTGTTGTTACCTGCGAGGCATCGCAACGCTTAGTTTAATTAAGTAATCTCACTCGGTGTTATTACAAAAAAGTTAAATACTTGGTTTAAAAAAGGTTTCGTACGAAATGCGCCGCGCTCGCTCGGAGCAAGACGTGTTATCCTTTTCTCGCAAGTGTAACCTAACCTAACCAAAGCGAGACAAAAGAGCAAGACGCCGAACATTCACCGAGAGATCTTTTTAAAGCTAGTGTTCAAAACGTGCTTAACTGTTTTGTAATAACACCGATTAACTTTTAAGAAATGATTCACTTTGATGGGCTATTGTTATGAGATTATTTATTTATACTGCGTCTTTTAATGAATGTGAATGGAAATTAGAAAAAATAGACCTTTTCGTATAACCTAATTAATACGTTGATAGTGAGTCTGATGTCCAAATAGACCAATAGATATAAAACGCATTACACTATTGTCTTCAATTATGACATGTTCAAGCCCTTTGTACAGTACATAATTACATTTCCAGGATCTGAAACTAGCTCTGCTACCATTGTTTGGAATGCTGATTGAATTACCTAGTCTTTTGTTCTACCTCATTCATGTATTTTGCTGATATCTAGTTTCAATATCTTTATTACATTTATTTTTTAATACTATCTGACGTTACCACGCGTTCCTGTGATTCGGTAATCTATACTAATATTATAAAGAGGTAAAATTTGTGAGTTTGTGACGTTGTGACATTGTATAGGGTAATCTCAGGAACTACTGGTCCGATTTGGATAATTCTTTCAATGTTATATAGCTCAGTTATCGAGAATGGTTATAGGTTATATATCATCACGCTAAGACCAATAGGAGCGGAGCACTAATGACGAAATGTTTAAAAATCGGGGATTTTTTTCGTCTTGAGAGCTTCCGCTGCGTGTTAGCGTTAGCCCAAAGTATCTATTCCATGAGAACGAAGTCGTGGGCAGAGGATAGTTCCTAATAAAGTACAAGAAATTCTAAATAAAAGTGGTTTTAAATTAAATTAAAAAATGATATGTGTACATCAGTCGGTACTACAGTTTTCTTTGAAAAAACGAATGTAAAGAGCACCGTCTGTTCAAGGCAACTTACAAGTAAGAACAATAATCAACATTGACAATCATTTCATTTGTTATTATTGAGGTCATTAATAGAAATATAAATTACCCTATCTCTGAAGTTGGACCAAATTATACATAACTGACGACTTTCCTGAAGATCGGTTGAGTATTTACGGAGTTCATCGAGGACAAACATCATGACACCGGATTTTTATAAATTTGGATTACTTACTCGTAACATTTCGTCAAAAGGTACAGGCTATCATCAATAACTACGCATGTTGAACAAAACTGGTAAATTTACTTTACTGGTTAATCTGTGTGCAAACAAAAATTAATTGCAAATAGTAAATATTATTAATTATCACACTTTTTCGTATATAAGTAACAACACAACAAATGAATTCAAAATGCAGTCTTTAAAATACCGAAAGTTGACTTTCTGTCAAGCTGTAGGTAAAAACTGAATAATTTTGTAATTATATTCAACAGACACAGTAAGATTAATATCAGAGTCATTCATGACTAAAAAAAAATCAGAAAGAATGATATTTATTTATAGATAAGTAGAGCTTAAGTATATAAAGTTGTAAGTTGTTACACAGATGCAAGTAGATAGTAGTAGTTTTTTTGTGGTAAATTAAGTAAAATTTTTTTCTGCAATAGGAGGCAAACGACTAGGCGGGTCACCGAATGTTAAGTGATCACCGCCGTCCATAGACACTAACAACACCAAGGGAGTCGCAAGTGCGTTGCCAGCCTGTATTTAGGAGGGGATAAGGAGTGGCGAGCGGAGGAAAGGGGAGAGGGTAGATGAGCCTCCAGCGCTCTCACCAACCGATCGAAACGCAACAATGCAAGCACTGTTACTTCACGTCGGTGTTCTATGCGAGGGTGGTAGTACCACGGACGAGCCGACCCATTCAGTCTGAAACCGGTATTAACTACAGCGTGGCCTTACCACCTACAAAATATTTAAATTGGTAATTCTAATATGAGTTTTACTAGTAAGGCCGAGTAAATAAAACGTGGTTAGTCTATTTGCATAGAGCTATTTAATTATTATATTTTACTTTTGGCAACCAATCTTCCAGATTGCTAGTGCCATTGGCGTGTAGGTTTATAATATTAGAAGGGTCTTGCGATACGTTCAATGTTCTTATAATATGGTGACCTCTCTTCTTATCAGAATTCATACTCCGTGGTATTATTTTCCAAAACCCTACACTTATTCATAACGTTAAGTGCCACCAATATTACAAGATTATGCGAAAATATATAAGCCACTATATGCCAGCCTAGGATCTCGTCAAAAACTCCTAGAACTATTTAATGACCCATATGTAAGATTAGAAGAAAGTAATTACTAGGGCGTTTAAAAAAAAATATATATTTTTCCTCGGAACCACGCTCAAAAGTTTCGTTTTAATGCCAAAATAGGTCTCTGAAAATATGAGCCCTTAATATTAATATTTAGGTTCTCCGCATCGCACTTTTCGACTTCCCATAAGAATAACACAGGAAAAAAGTTTTTTTTTATTCTTTTGATTTATGTAATTAATGAACGATATATCGTATTGCAATACCCATTCACTATTTTTGTAAAGAATTTAACGTTCTACAAAAAAGTAGTGGTAGAGCCAAGCTAAAGCTATTAGTGTTTTCAGCACAAATGGGTCGGCTCGTCCGGGGAAGCACCACCCTCTCACAGAAAACCGACGTGAAGTAACAAATTCAAGCAATTTTTGCGTTTCGTTCGGTCAGTGAGAGAGCCGGAGACCCACCTACACTCTCCTTCCCCTTCCTCGTTCCCTTCCTGTACCCCCCACCCTCCTCCCAAATACAGGCTGGCAACGCACTTCTGACTTCCCTGGTGTTGCAAGTGTCTATAGACGGTGGTGATCACCTAACATCAGGTGACCCATCTGTTCGGTTGCCTCCTATGATATATATAAAAAAAAGATTTGAAGTCATGTTTAATAAATCAACTCAGTCAAAAGTCATTCAAAATTAAAGTTTAACTATCATACTAACAACTTATATTTTGTTTTCACATAAATAAGCCCCCACAGAGTTTAGATAGCAAAAAAAAAAGATAAAAAAAACTTTAAACTTATCAGTAAAAGAAAGTGAAGCATACTTAAATTATGAAATGATTTACGACACGCTGTCATATATTGTTACCATATGCACTTTTATGATAGTGTTTGTATTGGAGATTATCAGTTAAATACGGACTTCCCGTTTCTTAGCGTTAATCCTTGTAGCAGTCTTCAATAATAAATTATACAGTGACGTAATGTTTAAAAGATATAATGACATTATGTGTTTGATTAATGCACCAACAATTAAACAAAAAAAATTACATACACGTTGAAGGTCAAAAGGGAACAAAATAGGCTAGATTAGTTTATAATTTCAACCAACTGTGGGAATAAAAAACAATGGTGTTTTAGGCATATCTTGTTTCGAGTTTGTCGGATAGTTCGCGTAATGACGTCAGACTTCCAGAATATTCTACCATCTTTTGTTGAGAGATATACGATATCAAAAAGCATCCGAATGGAGTTCTACTCGGGATATCGGAGCAGTTACGAAGAGAAACGAAAGGAAGACATTGTCAAGCGGACAAGTGCGAGTAAACCTGATTCTTGACGTGGCAACTCAAAGAAGAACTGTGCAGTATTAACGAAATACTCAAAAACATTTGCAACCCTATCTGTATGATCATAAGATTCAAACTGTTTTGTCGGCCACTCGTTATACTAGTGTTACGCGGCACGCGCCGACTACCTAGCGGCCTTTGACAATGCCGTCAAACACACCGCGCATGCGCCCAGTTAAATTTTTGTATTTAAGAAAAAATAATATTTATGTAATAAATTAAATAAACAGATTATTTTATGCAACAAATTTTTAATGATTTATCTCATAGCTGATTCCTGTCGTAACCTACTCTTTTATGCATGTAACTTATACAAAACAATTTTGATGTTTCACATCTGCCCGTCGTCCCGTGATGACTTAAATTTTTACTACAAAGATATTTGTTCTGAGACAAACGATGTCTGATAAATCCACGGGCTTAAAAGGGCGTATTATGGAAATAGGTTAACTTACCGTCAACGCTTACGCCCATCAATTGAGCTTGGAATCCAAGCACGGAGAATATTGCAAAACCGGCGTAAATGGACGTTAGGAAGTTGGCAAAACTCACGAAGACCGCGTCGAAGTGGCAGTTATTGTAGAAATTGTTGTACGACGCGAGAGTGACCAGAGATCCACAGGCCACACCGAAAGAATAGAAAATCTGCAGACAACAATTATTAAATTAATACTACGCATATTAACATCACAACATGACAAACATATTGTACCGACCTTACTTAGGTGGGATAAGAGTAAGAAGAAAAAGAAGAAGATTAAATATTCGCTACCCGCCTTAGATTCACAACAATTATTGAAAATATATATCTACCAAAATAAAAAGTAGTCAATGTGATATAGACCGCGAGCGATATATCACTCAGAGATAATATACTCTTATGACAGTGAAAGAATTTTCAAAATCGGATTAGTAGTAGCAGAGAATACCTTGAATATCCAAACTTGTAAACTTTACATCTTTATAATATTACTATAAGTATAGATAATATAATTGAAATGACAGCAATATTTTTAATTATTTAAACTTTAGATATAATCATTTTTAGTGTGACTATCAAGCTATGAATTTTGACAAATTTAAGGTTTCAATTTTTCTATCCCTTAATATAGGATTTAATTATTTTATTATATTATTTTATTCTCCTCCTCTCCTCATAAATCTTCAAAAATGTAACGACAACATTAAACAAAATTGTTTCCGAATAATCAATTTCTTATGAGAATTAATGTTTTTTTTTTTTTAAACTTAGCAAAATCGAGTTTAACCGAAATGGCTTTTATCGGATTATCTATTAAAAGTGCGATTACTTTGAACGCAAAACTTTTGTTGGAGTTATCGGAGTTATGGAAAGTTTTCTACGTTGTGGCTTGTGAAATTTCATTTTTTATATTTACCTCTATTAATTTATTAAACGCTTTGATAATAATGGTAACTTTAATTATTATAGATATATCATATCTGTCACAACTTTTAGTTCATATTCTATAGTTGGGTGGGTGACTTGGGTCTCGTAAAAATTGCTTTGTTGTTTCAATTTTAATTTCATTGGAATTTAATTGGGATGGACGTTTTTAATTGTAATTTTGTCATTACTACGTAACTTTTTTACCGATTTTGAAAATTTTGAAATACGGTTAAGATTCTATGCACAAGCGTAATTGATATGTAATTTAAATAATGCTTTGAAAGTGCCGTATTTACATGTAACTCGTCAAAATTAGGTTCAGCATCATTGTAAGGGAAATAATACAAAAATCAAAATACTTCAGTTTTATTTGTATGTATAAATTTCTAAGTGCCTACAGAGTAACGATAGAGAGGTTGGTTTCATAAAAAAATTGTGACCAGTTTTGTTTTAGCATGTGGCTCACTAGTGCAAGCGTTTGAGATACGTTGCTGATATTCTGACAAGGCATTCCTCTACGAACTCTCTGACCGAATTAGACTGTAATTTCAAATTAATATTCTGAACTCTTAGATTATGCATATCATACCATAGAACTTACTATTGCCTGCATTTAATACATAAATTACGAAGTTACATATAAAGTACTTGCATAAGACCACACATTGCTTAAAACATCGTAGTAATAAATAGGGTACACTTTTAATCAAAAATCTTTTGTATTCGGTCCCAAAATTTTGTTAGAAATATGTAAAAAAAATTGCTTGCAAATTTGACCCGTTAATAGTAACTTGTAAATACTCTCTCAGAGCTTGAGAAGATTTTCCGTTTGAAGTAGACATAAACATAGCTTTGTTTATATCTCGGCATTTCTTTATACTTCATATCGTTTGAACTCGGGTATTACTCAGGATTGAGCGCTCTGCAATAGTGACCATTGCAACCTTAATGTAATTCATACCTGTAAGGCCAGTATAAGTCACTAAAGCCAATTTGTGTAGAAATTTCTTGTTTTTTGTTGTTGTTATTTTATTAATGGCTGAATCCATAGTTAAGGAGATATCAGTAGCAAATTAAATTTTCTAAAAAAACATTCAAATAGAATCTTTGAGATCTATATTTCCATATATACTTTTGCTTTTAGTAGCATATTTTAATTGATTATTGAATAAAAAAAATACATATATTTTGTTATTTGTTACAATTTTTTGTTATAGATATCTATTTTTAGGATTACGAGTAAAGCCTATACCTTAGTAAGGAACCATATCATTTTTTAATTTGCTTTAGTTCAGTGAGATGTTTGCCACGTTAATAAGTCATTTTTTAATTTCACTTTATGTAACGGGGGTAATAAATTGTTTCAACACTCAGTATCTAAAAGAACCACGAAAAACAACTGTTATAAGTTGCCGATCAAGAAATTCGTGTGAAGAAGTCTACAATAAATTAATCTAGCGAGATTTTTGTACTAGAAAATATAAGTATAAATAAATGGTCATGTTACCTGCGATGCTGCGTCTCCCCATACTCGGGCTTCGAGCAAAGTGTTCCAGTCAGGAGATAAATAGAACAGAATACCGTCAACCGCGCCTTCAAGTGTCACCCCCCTTATCAGCAACGCTGTCAGCATTACGTAAGGGAATAGCGCTGTGAAGTATACCACCTTGCCAGCTGATTGGACGCCCTAGGATTTCAAATGTTATGTTTAAAATACTGGTTACTAGGACAAAAAATTTAAAACATGAGTAAAATGTGGTATTTTATATGTCATTTCTTTATAAATTAAAATACCTAAACAAAATTGTAACTGATTAAACATTCCGTATTGAAACCATAACGACACTTGCAGAACTTAACCCGCTAGTATGCCATATACTTTTAAACCTTTTGTACAGATCTTGTAGGAGTTTTTGACGGGATTGTAATCTGTCATGTAGTTGGATCATCATCTTCTGTTATTTTACTCTGCTTTGTAATATTGGTGTTTGGTTATTGTGCATATACTTGTATGGGATAGAAAACAATAGCACGGAGTATGAATTCTGAGATGCCATAAAAACTCTCTGGAAAGTTCTAACAAGAAGGCCACCATCATGTTACAATATTGTAATTATAACAATTCATTTGTGATATCATTACCAACTGGATATTGGCAGTAATAATGAAAAAAAAAATGCCAAAATAAATCTAAAAAGATCATGTAAAATGCATATTGTAGATCATCTCAAATATCTATTACTCGTAATATTAGAGTATAACGCAATTGAAACGCAGCTCTTTTAATTCCAAACTAAACATAAGTTGTATGCTTGTTCACCAAAGTTGCATGTTCGGCGATCAAACCCACGACATCATTTGGCTTTATAATGGAGTCTACCTACTACCATTGCATCACGAAGCCTGTCAATGTATGTCACAAATGTGAGACTTTTTTTTCATGGCCTTAATTGTTTTTGCTCATGTATTGCATGTCGCATTACAGCCGACGCGTGTAGTAGAGGTAAAGTAAGCAGAGCAACCAAGGCGAATATGTATATCATTTGAACGATTGTATTTATTGTATATCTTGTCTATTATTCATTTCTTACTATCACTCACATTTTCTAATTATTAACTTAAGATTAGGAAACGCCAGTTTAGTACTCTAAATCGAAATATTTTCTGAGAATTTTCAGTTAAATTAACTAACGCAAAAACATAATCTGGATTTAGTAAAAGACCGACATAATGTAAATACTAGAAATAATAGCAAACTGATCACTCTATGTTTTAGGCTGACTTAGAACAAAAATAGTTTTTTAGGTAACGGTGTCAGATTTTATAACAAAGTCCCAAAACACATTACCGACTTGCCAGATAATAAATTCAAGTGTTATGTCAAGCAAGTCTTAATTCATAAAGGCTATTTCAGGGTGGATCAATATGTGAACGATAGCGACGTCTGGAAGTGAAGCCTCTCTCTGTGCATCCACCAAAAACGAATGTAGTTATATGTTTACTGTGTTGTAATTATATTAAAAAAAATGTATTATGAGAAGATAAACCAGATCGAGTTTCTTGTCGGTTCTTTTCGCTGACTGGATTGTATTCCGAACCGGTGGTTGTTTTGAGGTTTATAAGTGCCTTTTCAGGGCCTAAATTGAATAAAGAGTATTTTGATTTTGAAATGCTTACGAAAAAAAAAGTTTCACTATCATCGTGATTTCATAAAACATTATTTTTCATGTTTCCATTTGACGATATGCTCACATATTAACATGTATTATTATTTAAGTTGTGTAAGATTAAGATTATATACTGAAGTCATATATCACTTAATTTACTAACTTAGGAATGATAAATGTATTAGTAACTTTTAAGGAATGTTGTCCCAAGACGTGTCAGTGATAAGCGCTTACTTTGATAACACAGAGGAATGCAATAAACCAGGACAGGGCGAGACAGCCCACGAGATGCCATTGTATACTGCCCCAGTTTTCCCAAGTCGCGTCACCTCGGCCCAATACGCGCTCACTGGAACAATATTTTTTATTTCTACAAACCACATTTTTAAGTGAATTTTTATTGCCATAACCTTATTTTTTCGTCGTGACATGCTAGTAAGTGTGACCGACCGTACTGCACTTGGGTTTTCACCAGAAGATAAAGTGAATCATTAGGAAGGTTTGGGCTTAACATTTGTCAAGGTTTTTTTTTAATTATTAAAGCGGCATAATGTTCGCTGGATCTGCTGGTCGTTTTTTTATAAAACGATGTTCTTTAATAAGAGATCACTAAACTCGAAAATAACATGGCCAGGTCACCGTGAAAAGAGCCACATCTAAGCATTTTTTTATAAAGATCGCTATAATAAACATTTTCTTATAACTTGTAACTAAATGTACAATGAATAAATTTTTAACTCTTCAAACGAATGCTACAAGAGTTGATCATAGATATGAGTATATTTTTTAAATAATAGAAAATGTGTGCTTAGTCGTAGATACAACAATCTACAGAAAATCTAATAACGGTTAAAAATCATGGAGTGATTAAAACAATTTGATTTTTTTTAGTTTAGTTACTCTGCGTAAGGCCATCGTAAGTTGTTGATTTAATATTACTGTATTTTTTAAGTGGTAGTGATCATCATTATTCTAGTATCTTTTTCTCATGTATTAAATTTCTAGCATTCGGTCATAAACTCATATTAAATGGCGATGTGGTTCGAGTTGGCATGCACGTAAAAACTGGCTCTAACCGCAGCTGTCGTAATACTTCTAAAACTACCACCATACTATCCTTTTTTCCGATTATGTTAGTTTTGCACAGAGATCATACGGAATTAGCAATATAAAGGGAGAGAGGGGTGATCGCAATTTGATACGATTCACTACTCACTCCCTTGACGTGTAGCATGAGCATAATGTAAAGGCTACCAAGATATGACAGTCATGGTGTAGGTACAGAGTCGTAGTCAAAGAGCCGTGGTAATTTCAAAACTACGCTATGCTGTCAACACTTCACTGGAAACTCCGGCCCTTGCACAAGGATTTCAACTTACGTCATTGTACGCGGTATTCATACGCACTAAATAAGAATAAAAATGATTAGAAACTGGAGAGCTAGACATTTATCATTTATGTAAGATACAGGAAAACATGTATATTCGAAATTTTGTAATTATACACGAGATACCATTTTTATCAATATATACGGAATTTCACTGATAACGACTTATTAACGTTGATATAGGAGGAACATAAGTAAAACAGAAATGCGTAATCTGGCAGATTATTAAACACAAAAGCAATAATCTACTACCATATGTGTGGGTGAAATTTCTTATGCTTGGGCTTTGAATTTCTGATCGGCAACCGATCTGTGTGACAAAAAGTGGTAGGGGTAAACAACAGTGTTTATAGATCAGGTAATATATTGAAAACATTCTCGTCCGATCACTGAAGTTAAGAAACGTCGGGTGTGGTGTATACTTGGATGGGTGATCACCCGAAAACACCGCGTCACGTTAGTAGCTTTTTGTTATATTTTTTTTAATCACCTGTTTGTTTTTGATTATCACTATTCTGATACAGATTGAAGTATTATTATGTTTATTCTTATGAAATGTCTATTTGTGATCGATATAATGTGTAATTATTTTGCAAATGTTTTGTTTCTACCCTTCAGACTATTATTATTTTATTTTCAAGTGAAGTTCGATGCATTTTTTCATATCGATATTCAAAAGGTCCAATTTTATCGTCTTAATCTACAATATCGGTTTAAACAGATATTAGGCAAAATAAAAGCACGATATTCACAGAAATGAGCCAAAGAATGTGTTATGTCGGTTTGTTACTACATAGTATGGTGTCTGTGGGTAAGAGAAAGGGCTAGTGGGTGTTGTTTTGTGTTTTGAAGCAATTAATGCTTAGTTGATAGCGTATTCAGACACTGTGTTAATTGACATAATTTCGAATTCTTGCAGTTGTATCAGAGTTGTCGATAAAAGAGAAGATCGTGATGAAATCATAGCATGATGATTGTGCTTTTTTAAAGTTCATTCTCATCATCCTCCATCATTCTCAAGTTAAAAATGCTTGAAAAGTAGAAAATTCTGTCAGCTGCACTTGTCCCTTTTAGGTTTAGCGTGTGCCTATTTTATGTTAAATTATCATTTAACATAAAATAAGATTGTGGTTAAATGCTAAAATCTATAAAATTTTAAAATAAGTTAAAGAAACAATGCTTTTTGCATTAGTTTGCAAATAAACTCAGAATAGTGTTCGTAGTTTGAACTAAGATATTGTTTTTTCCGTTTAACTTTTAGTATACAATGAAGGCAAACGAGCTGGTGGGTCACCTGGTGTTAAGTGATCACCGCCGTCCATAAACATCTGCAAAACCAAAGGAGTCACAAGTGCGTTGCCAGCCTATACTAATGGGGAAGATGAGTGAGAGCGAAAGGGGATGGAATGAAGAAAGATAAGGAGAGGTGGGCCACCGGCGCTCTCACTGACAACACGAAACGCAATCGCTGTTACTTCACGTCGGTGTTTCTGTGAGTCGAGTGGTAGTACCCTGGACGAGCTGACCTATGCTGAAACCAGTTACGGCTTCATCATGGTTCTACCACCTATTGATTGATCATGATAAGTATAGAATAGAGTTAGATTCACAAGAGTTTGTATAATTAAGTATACGAGACAAAACTTAGAAGCATAAATAGAATAAATAAGACTTTTACACTCTTATACTACCTATGTGTTTGGTCACAATTTAAACTGATATAAAATGACAAATTATGATCTTGAGATTTATAGGTATTAGAAAAAGCTTTATGTTTATGCTTTTATCATGATAATTTCAGTTAAAAACGAACAAAATACCAGGGAGACATCACTGCTGCGAAAACCTACCGATTCTCGATTGTAAGGTCTTGATATCAATATCAAAGTATATGACATAGATTAATAATCCTCTATTTACGATAGAGACAATAAAAAAGGCACCACGTAATAAATATAAATATGTATTTCGTTAATAAAATGGCGCTTCGATACGTTTCGATATCAATCCAACGAGTTGGTTTACAAGTACAAGAATGGAATATAAACCAAGATTATATTGTAGTGATTATTTGGAAATTGAAATAGATTATACATGAAGAATCGAATCGAGACAATGTTACGGGTCGTCGAATTCGTTATCCGTTTTTATCAGATAAATTATAATCATTTATAAATTATAAAAAAAAATGATCAGCGGTTATTGGCTCGTTAAGGAAAGGCTGGTGCCGATAATAATAATTAAATATGTTTTAATCAGATAAAACTCGATGACGGTTTCATCGGCGATTAACGAATTAATATTGCAAATGAGAACGAATCGGTCTATCCAATAATTTTAATACCGTACAGTTAAATTAATAAGTTTAATTCATTTTCGATGTCAGTAATAGAAAATTGCGAATAGCCAAGGATAATATTTGGAATATGATTAACTTGGATTAATTGATTTAAATAACTGAATGAACGTAAGGGAACTATTTTAGGCAGATGTAACAAATTTAGTAGGTAACGTAAATTATAAAGGTGATGCATGTATTAAGCAACACCAATATATCAGATTTTTAAAAAGAAAACCTTTTTTAACTTGTTTTAATGCTATTGAGCTGAAGAGTCTTGTAACTATCATTAGGCTTGGCAACGAACTCAGAAGTTACTCAGTCGAAATAGCAACTGGTGTAAGGTCATAATAAGAAAGTCTACGTCGCACATTTCCATAGCTTAATGTCTTATGGTATTTTGTTGTGGGAGACAGCAGCTGAGGTGGATACCATATTCCTACTACAAAAACGATTAGTTCAAGCAATTTATAATATGGGCCTCGCTGATCATTCAAGATTCAGTTTCGGGAATTTGGTATCTCAACTGTAACTACTCAACTCCCAATATGTTCTTGATAATTCAATATATGTCCGCAAAATCTTAGATAATCTGGATTTAGTAAAAGACCGACATAATCTAAATACTAGATACAATAACAAACTGGTCACTCTATGTTTCAGGCTTACTAAATCCAGCAACAGTTTTTAGGTACATTTTTTTTTTACGTGGGGAAATCCCTTATGGATGCCCACCCTCCCGGGGGAGAGGATGGGTTATGTCCGACTCGCACGGACTAAAACCCCACGGTGTACCGACAGACCGTGATGTTGGTGCGGCAAGGGATCGTTCTACGCTATTCCCCTGGAATAGCTGCCCTAACGGTCCACCCAGCGGAAGGTTGCCACCGGGCTCCTACCTATAGAGAGGCAGCTGGGTACACGCCAGCTGCCCCCCCTCGTCCGGCGGACCTGTGCAATGAGGGGATGAGCCCCCCGACTACATCCCCTCAGGTCTGGCTACGGGGGCAGGAGGAGTTGGGCAAAGCGCCGCCTCCTCCTGCCGGTCCTCCGATGGCGAAGACGGCCACTGAGAGTGTCCGCCTCGCGGGCCCTCTCCGCTGCCTCCTTTTGCAAGATGACTTCCTCGCAAAAGGAGGCCACTGCTCGCCACGTCTGTTCGCTGCCGAGCATGGACGAGACCACGCTCGGCAACGACAAATCCTCTCCTACCACCGCCACCAAAGTGCGGCGCTCCACCTCCCACGCAGCACACTCAGAGAGAGTGTGCTGCGCGGTATCTTCCTCAGCGCCGCACTCATGGCAGGCGGCGGTCGGCTCCCTGCGAGCGATCCGGTGCAGGTACCACCCGAAACAACCGTGTCCGGTCAGCACCAGCACCAGCAACAGTTTTTAGGTACTAGTGTTAGAGTTCATAACAAATTCCCATAGCACATTACCAATTTGCAAGATAGTAAGTTCAAGATTCATGTCAAATGGATCTTAATACATAAAGGCTATTATAGAGTTGGCGATGGCTGGTTGATTCGATAAAAATTAATTACAAGCGCTCCATTGAATGTTCGTTTGTACTTCCAGACAGATATTGAAAGTCATATCAGATCAATTGGTTAACTAAAAAGACGAAATGATCTTGTTACTCACTTATAATACTCCTCTGCAGCTAGAACTCTCGTTACGTTGGTATACCAGGGTATCTGCTGAGTTCCGTTCAGGCAGTATAGGCCATCGTATGGTTCAAACCCGGTTTTGATGCAAATATCTCCTATGCTCATACATTGCCTCAAATAAAAAGTGAGATCTTCCGCAGTGCCTGTATTATTTTCGCGACAACTTTGATCGTATTCACCACTGTAACAAACTATTAAAAAAAAATCTATTATATATCTACTTAATTATATTTTTTTGTGTGTATATACTTCTAGATCTTTGATTTCTTTCACATAAATGTTTTTAATGTAGCGCAATAAAGTAACTATATTGTATTTACTGGTAAAGAAAGTGTGATTAAACAGCAATAATTGAGAATAAAGATAAATTCTAGAATCTATTTACAATTGCTATTATCTTCTCGGCATGTAAGCTATTCAGAAGTTTCCACATTGATTTTGAAATTTATTTTTCTATGTCCGCTTAGGTGGCTACAACTTTTAACAATCTGCCAACAAACACCTATTGGTGGGTTCCGGTAGCGCCACTTGGGAGCCTTTTTTTCGTACTGGCTATGCTATTTGCCTAGTAAGGCCTTAACAGCTCTACCGGACTATTAAAGCAAGCGCTTAAGGCATTCCACCGATTTAATTTTGACAACTAACTTAAGGGTGCACGGCACACCTCGGTTTGGGCTGATACCTAGTTCATGCAATTCTCGACCTAACTGAGCTAACCCAAGGCTGAGTTACATATTCATATTTATATGAGTTATTGAAAAATATATGTGTACTAAACATACATACCTCAATAATTCTTATATCTATTGACTTGAGAGCCGGTAACCCTTTAAATTAAGCGTGTTATAAAGTGAGTACGTGACAAACAAGTCTATTAAGACATATCTATATCCAAGGTAGTAGCTATCCTATTGGGTACAGATACCTTATTAATTATTGAATTGATTAATTATTGCATGTACATCGGATGATTCGGGAATGTGATACGCTCAAACATGTCACTGTTGTGGATGTTACTCTTGATGTATGTAGGTAATACATTCGGTAACAATTATCGTGTCCTCCCAGATAATGTATGTTAGTGTTTTGAAAGAGTTCTGCTATTCTAAAATTATCGATATCTCTAAGAGACAATTTGCCTACTAACAGAAATTACACAATTTTAAAAATTATCTTAAGGTTCATATTCAAAATTTTGGAGTTTGAATTGTGTAATGTAAATTTATTCACTTTATTAATTTATGAATGGAAATATTGATATATCATACAAACCATATATTTTACTGCGTATTGTTAAAGTTTATAAAACAGTTGTATAAAATGCTATCAACTGATAAAGTTCGATTTCATCTCACCGTAATCGATTTACAGATTACATACCTTATCTGCTACTTGAATTATAACGTTATTTTGTTTATTATCTTTATTTCTTTGTGGCAGTTATACCCAATAAAGATTTGTAATTTCATTCACGAAGATATTTAACAATAATTCTTAGTAAATATGATTACGTTCTATTTTTTACTTTTGGGGAAAAATAACAACACCTAATAATTTGGAGGAAAAATAATTACTACTAAATACTAAACCAAAAAGTATAATGTTAATTTAGATTTATATAAATGTAAAGGACTGTATAGAAAATAATGTGATATAAACATAACATAAAGTTTGATGTTGATGAAGAATGCAGATTTAAGGCGGAATAAAGGTATACAATATCAGGTTGAAAATCTGAGACTATTAGAACTTATTTTTTATATACGTTTTTTTATATTTGAGTTGAATAAAATAATAATAATATAATATAAAAATAAAAAGTTGTATAAAAGTTATACAAATTTTATTTAAAGTTGCAGCATGCCGTTGTTGTCACTCAACGTGATTGAATATATATTCAATCACAAAAGTGCTACTTTTAATAACTTTGCAAGTGTATTTTCATTTTGATTACCATAAAATAAATAAATATTTAATTTGAGCGTCAAAAATATTAGTTAAAGAATATATAATACAAATTGTATACAATTAAACTAAATAATTTTTGCTAGCATTTGTTCGTAACTTCGATCATGTTAATGTAGATTTGCCATTTTCTTTAGAAATAGTGCTTTTTCCTGTGTATAAAGAGTGTCCTATTCCACAGATTCACCAGTCATTATGACCCACCTTCCTCCCTCTCCCAACAAAGTATGGCAACAGATTTGCGACTCCTCTGGTGTCTATAAACCGTGGTGATCATTTAACATCAGGGAGCCACTTGTTTATTTGTTAAAAAAAAAGATGCAGCCCGGCTTCAGCTTTTTTACTTTGGAGTAAAGATTCTTAGGACATTGGGTTAAACTTTAACTTACTGACGTTTCATCTATTATTAAAACTTTAATAATAATATAAGATAACCTACATAATATTGGACCATTTAATCTATACTAATATTATAAAGAGGTAAAGTTTATGAGTTTGTGACGTTGTGATGTTGTGACGTTGTAGGGGGTAATCTCAGAAACTACTGGTCTGATTTGAAACATTCTTTCAGTTTTATATAGATCATTCATCGCTAATTGTTATAGGCTATATATCATCACGCTAAGACGAATAGGAGCGGAGCACATATGAAAAATGTTTCAAAATCGGGATGTTTTTTTCTTTTGAGCACTGCTGCGTGTTAGTGTATCTATTCCACGCGAACGAAGTCACGGGCAGAGGCTACTGTTTTATATGCTTGTTTACATTATTTGCAATAATAATTAATTAATTAATTTTAAGTAACGAAAACAAAGTGACTTAAGCATAATAATAATGCGACGTGTATATTAATCAGTGCAAAAATTCCATCTGATCTTGATAAAGTTTATCACTAATCGTAAATACGCAATATCACAACGTACGTGAGCAGTAAAGAAAATTAGTTTTCTGACGTACAAATTAAAGAGGTGAGGTACATGCAACCTAATTGATGCGTAAATTACATGACGCAATCTAAAGGTAAATTGCGATAATATTGGATGTAGCTTGCTCGAGAAGTACGTTTTGCTTCTAATGACGTAGTAACAGGAACAATCAAGTTAAAGCGAATTCACTTTATTAACATCTAAAGTTTGCAACACATATTTTGCTAATTATCACTATGAATTATTCAGTAATGTTGTAATGGGTTTCCATGATAAGTTATATACAGGCTGAAAGTTGAGATAGTAGCAATAGTTAAAGAGGATACTCTGCACTCGATTTTTGTTCTAAATTCATTAAAAAAATAGGTGCGTAATATTTGACAAATACAACAATTATATGCAATCCTCTTTGTGTTTATGTTAAAATACAGTGCCAATGACCGTCAGGTGATTTCAGTTTAACTTGAAAGTAAACGTGGAAACGGCATGAACAAAAGAAATGATTAATCATTCGTTTTATTATCGAAGGTTATTAACTCCGGGTCGCCCCTTACAGCTTTCGGCACCGGCCATTGCACTTAGGTTTATTACGTTTGTATTTATACTTTTAAAACTCTTAGAACAAACTTTAACTTAGTTTCTCTTTGTTGTTTATTAGTATTTGTTTTGATCTTATTAGTTTATATGTTAATAAATGTATATATGATAATAAATGTTATTTATGATATAATAAGAATAACAGATAATTTTTTTACAGAAAGAAATAAATTGCTCTAAATACTAATATACCTAGAAAATATTAGCTAAACATATAATAATGAAAAAATAATAAATATACTTACAGTCTGTATTGTAGTCATTATCGCAAGATCCCCAACCAAGCTGACCAGCGAAGGACACAATCGTATAAAACAGTGTCCAGGCGACTATAATCATGTAATATATAGAGATGATACTAATGACAACTAATGTACAGTATCCAAGGCCGCTGAAAAAGGGTGAGATTGCTGAGAAAGCTTGCAGCGGACCAATACCGGTGTACTGACCAATGTATAGTTCCAAATAAAAAATTGGCAAGCCAATGAATATTAACATCAAGAAGAATGGTATTAGGAAGGCGCCTGAAACAAAACATGATATATATGAGATTAAAGAATAACGAATAAAAATAATTAAAATCAATATGAATGAGGCTAAAGCAATATAAAAAGTCTTTGAAAAGATATTCTGATTTATGTATAAGCCCACCGTTATGTGAAGTTACTTGTCAAAAAATACAGGAATTCATAAGAGGTACTATTTATTCTCTTTATCTAAGTGTGAGAAAATAACTCTATAGCTGATAGTATACACAGTAAAATCGATAGAGAAAGGTGACCTTTGCGATATTGCTACTTTTTTGTTGTTTGATGTTGCTACTGATCCCAGATCGCAACATATTTAACTGTGCCACTACAGTAGTTGTTAGACGATGTGTGATGATCGCGATTTAATAAAACATAATTGTCATATCCAACCCATTTTACTTGTTTCTCTAATTATTTTTGTGAGAATTCAAATTAAAGTTTATATTAAAGCGGCTTGAATGAAAGACAAAAGTCACGATGGGCTTGAATCCGCTCATTGTGACTTTGCAATCTACTTGAATAATCCGTTCGGCAAAGAAAGTCTTTGTTGAAATATATAGTTATTAGAGAGATTAAATTTTGGGGTGTAAGGGGTGTTGAGTAACATCTTAAAACTTGAGACACCCAAGCCAACCTCATCTGCACGTGGTGCACCCTGCTGATCAACGAACGAGGCAATGGCGATAGTGGGGTGGTAGGATTTTACAGCCCGACTGGATCGCAACCACCATGTACATGACGAAAAAGCCCGTCATAGTGACTCGCTTCTGTGCGTCGCGTTTCGGGATCAGCCTGTGCATTTCCAGTACCGGGTGACTTTCGTCATTATGGCCGACATGACAGCGGCGAGCAGCGATGGATAATATGTCTCTAAGTGGTCGCCACTATTTTTGGATTGTACTATGATACCATCAGGTATAGAGCAGTCACTTTGTCGTGGGTCAATAAAAAAAAACTCACCTCCTCCATTCCTATAACAAAGGTAAGGGAATCTCCAGACATTGCCTAAGCCGACAGCATATCCCAGACAAGCTAGTATAAACTCCAATGGTCGGCCCCATGACGCTCTCTCTGGTGTGGTTGAATTTGAGGAAGTATCATTCGCTGGCAGTTTACCGTTTCTTTCAGGCTGTAATAACAAATGTTATTAATAAAGGTGTAATATACTTTGGCAACTCGGCATGATTTTCGGAAACGAGCAACTCTTGTATATTTTTATATTGTTATCCATATATTTAGGATTTCAGAAACGGCGTGAGCGATTTTCGCAAAACTTGGTATATGTGGTTTATTTTATGGTATAGAAAACTTTTTTAACTGAGTTTTCAGGCAATAAAAAAAATATAGCTAGAAAATATAAAGCCGCCACTGCCAAAATAAAAATAGCTCAGATGGAAATCGGCTGCTTCTAAAATCCGTTTAACCCCAGTTCGAATACAAATGACAGAAAAGATGTCTAATCTTAAAATTTTATTTTTGGTAAAAAAAGGTTATTTTGTGAGGCAAACCTAATAGTTTATTTTGATTTATAAATGTTTTTTTAAAGAACCAAGCTAGGCTTGGTCGTCCAGGTAATAATGTAACATGTATATAATATAAAAATATTTTTATATGTTGAATGTTTGTTTTCCAACGAAACTAAAATGGCTTAAATTAATCTAAAGAAAGATAAAATATATATAGAATGCGATACTTTTTACAACTATAAAATTATGTGGTTAACATAATAGAGTACTTCTGAATATATATTAAATAACTGTTCCTAGTAGCAAATTTAATAACAATAAATGTATCAATTAACACTACATTTTTACATTTTGACTAGCCGTCGCTTCCCGCTGCTGCCAATGTCAAGAACAAAGAATAATATGTTATGATACAGACCAGGACACATCACCCTTAGAAAAAAAATAAGTAACTCAAAAATTCAATTTGGTGGTAAAATGCCTTTAAAGTTTGAGCATATTTACATGTTGGACTTAAATTTATCTGAAAAATAAATGAAGCGTTTTAAGTGAACTCTAAACGGAGAACTAGTGTAATTATTTTGCAATTTGATCGTTGCAGAAAATATCATTTGTAACACGAAAACGTTTAAATAAGCACTATAAAAGTTCGTTGTAGTAAGTAGATTCTCTTTTTTATAAAATATGTTTCACAACAAAGTCAATACAGCTTTTTGAAGAACACAGATCAGATCTACGTTAAAGCGTGGAGAGCCGCGGGTAATAGCTAGTTTATGATAAGAATGACGTCATCTATTTTATTACTTTCCAAAGCAGCCTATTTATATATTATTCTGACATATCCTCATATATATTAATACGTGAAGCAAAAACTTTGTACCCCTTTTTAAGCGAATTGCGTGAAAGAATGAACTTGAAATTTAGCATAGTTAAAGATTATATGGCGGAGAAGTGCAGAAAGCTATTTATTTCATATAAAATGCATTAGAAGTACATTAAATTAATTAAAATATGCATTACTCACACTAATGCTTGAATTTTACACAACATATACACACTTATAAGTAATACATTTTGACAGCCGTCAATAACGAACTTCAAAAAAGGTTGCGAAGGAGGTTCCTATGCTCGACTGTGTGTATTTTTTTTACTCTTACGTTCCAATTACCCTTTTTCATCGTATATTGGACGATATCATAACATATTATTATAATATTGATAACACGACTTACGTTCCATATCTACATGCTCGTTGAATTTAACTGGTCAAATTTCAGGTTAATTTTACAATAATATAATAATTTTAACATGAATGACGTTGTATGCCTAACATGCCCTTTGAAATCAATTGATCAACTTGTAGGTTAATTTTATAATGGTATAAACAATTTATCTTTAGCGCATTTATGGAATCAATGAAAAAAATATATTCTCTTTGGTTTTATTGGATGTCAAAATTTTTAGGTGACAGGAGTGCTTTTACATCATTTTGTCATAAAAGTAAAGCAATATTCCAAAAGTCAAAGTGAATATTATAATGTTTATTATGTTTTATGGTGAACTCATTTCAAATGATGATTTAATAAAAAAATGAGCCAAATAATACTTTTTTATAGTCAAAATGAGGATTTTGTCCATAAAAGTAATCCACGACTTAGACCTCCGCAGTTACAATGATGCAGTTCAACTTGATGTTGCTATAAAAATGAATTTATTTTCAAAAGTGAATGGTAGTATTAAAACATCTTTGTTTCGGATTCATCATTTGAGTCTACTGGTATCCATTACTTTTCCTAAAGATGATACTGGGCATATCATAATGAACAGACTACATTTAATTCAATATCACCCAGAAATACCATCCACTCATGGTGTCGTGTAAAATTAATTGAAAATTGTGAAATGGGTGGTGGTGGTGATGGGTAAATTTCTGTAAAGTTATGTTTACTTAGAATTTGAGAGCTTTACCACCTGTTTTTTTGCTTCAAATTTATAATTAATTTTCATTTTCATTTACACATAGTTTTTTTTATGTTTATATAATTAAAGATCATGGCAAATGGCAAATAACTAATTAGCCATGATGAAAACCTTTGAGTAGTTGCGATAAATTTCTTAATTTCTGTAAAGTTATGTTTCAATCGAATTTGAAAGCCTTATCACCAGTTTTTTGTTTCAAATTTATGATTAATTTCAATTTTCATTTACACGTTTTTTTTTTTAATTATAATTAAAGATCATGGAAATGACAAATAACTGAGTTGCCATGATGAAAACCTTTGATTATAGAAGTATATATACCCTTTGACAAAAGAACCCTAATAATGTTTAAATTTTTAAAAATCAATGAACTATTATCGAATGTCGACCACTGGGCGCCGACTAGTAAATTTTATTGTAACAAAAGAAAATCCTCGCAAATATCAAACTTAACGTGTAAAAGTTGTGCCAATAACCGTAATTGTGTTGTTCTATATTAAACTTTAGCAATAATCTCAGATTTTTTATGTCATTGTAATCCGTCCAGATGTTTGAAAGAAATTGATAAATAGACAACAAACTAAACGCGCTTCTTCTTCAGTTCTGATAAATATTAGATCTAAGATTAGATATATTTTGTAAACAGATATCGACTTTCATAATATTCACACGGTCTTTGTGGATTTTAAAAGAATCGAACACATGCAAAATCGTGTTCTACTTTCGTAGCATCTTTCAGTTTTTATATTAATGGTATTTTATTGTAGCCAGGCAAAGTGACTGCACTTTGTCTGATGGTAAGCACAGTACAGTCCAAAAACTACGGCGACCGCCGAGAAACATGCCATCTTTCGTCAGTCGACGCTATCCTGGCGGCCTGCATAATTGCAAGGGGCATACGATAGAATGTATTTTTGTGTTACAAAAATATATATTCACTATATAGTTGTAAATTAGGGTACTCCTATAAATTATATGCGCTAGAATAATGCAACTTTGACACTGTAATATGAAAATTGTAACTATTAAACTTTACATGAATCTAAACAAGCAAACAACTGGCCGCTTCGGTTAAATTCCCTAACAGTTGGGTTCAGATGCAATTTAAAACTTTACTAGGAGTGGAGTATAGTTCGGTCGCAGGTGCGATGGCCCGTACGAGTGTGTTCATTGAAATCTAAGCCAAGTTTTCTTCTATTTTGCACCGCAGTTGTGTGAGGAGATTCTTAAACGTGAACTGGGGCTTTTAGATGTTTTAATCTGGAACAGGTCTTACTGCTACGGCATATAACTTCTACAGTTATTTAACATCCCATTTTTAAAAGTAGAAATAAGTTTATGATATAAATCCTTATTATTTTCATTTTCTACTTTAGTTTTTGCCTTCGTTCTGTTTTTTTATTTTTCTGATTCCAACTCTAAATTATTAGCCGTTAATAAGGTTATTTTTATTTAAATTTTAAATCACTTTTGATTTGTATGATTAGTTTCCTTAAGACGAGTTGTTTATTCCACTCTACCAATGCAAGGAAAATCTAATTAAATACACGCGATTGGAACAATAATTGTCTAAACCTTCATCTATTGTATAATTACATCATCGTTTTTTTTTTAATTATTTTACAGAGAAATTATTGACAAAGACTCATAATTAATCTTAAGTTGATTCTGATAAAGCTGTAGAACTTATGTAATTTTTGAAGTGAAAACTCTATTAGGTGTGTGGATTGATACTTTTAGCGGGAGATAAATTTACAATTTCACATCATGACATGCTACGTAAGCATGACCGGCTGTGTTTAATTGGGGGGCTTTCGTCAGACTTGAAACACGTAGTATAGGGGCCTGTCTACAGGTAATATTGATATTTTCCAGCTCATCATACATTTAATTGATTAATACACCTTACAAAAGTGTATGTAATTATTCCTCGGTGTACCAATAGATTTGAAAACTAGAGTAATGGTGATACTTTACACTATAATTTAAGAATTAAAAAGAGAACACAGTTATTTCGTTGTTGTATGTTTTCATTCCTGACGACTGTCCTTATGATTTCTTCGACTTTTTTTTTTATTAATTACTTGTAACGGTTAAATTATATTACACTTATTTATAGTTAATTAATTCAATTAATCTAAATAATTAAATATGTATAGGAAAATTTGAATAGCTCATTGCGAGATAATTTTCAATAGAATTTAAATACTGGGAGATAGGGTATTGAAGTAAAACTGTGCGCCTCCATTCATCGTCTCGTCACAAGCAGAGACATTAACATATAAATGAGTAGGATTATTCCCCTGTTCGAAGGGATTAAGTTCTAGAGTACTTCCCGATTTCAGCGTCCGCACAAACTTTGTATAATTGCTTTATTGGCGATTACATAAGTAAGTCGGCGTCGGGAATACATTAAGCGGAACATTTTGTGAATCTGTTGCGTTTAACTTCGTCTCAGAGTTTGCATATTTGAAAGCGTTAATCTCGGTAAGTACCTGTCCGATTTAAAGACGCCTTTATTGGTTAAATTAGTTTATCTAGGTAATAAAGTATCGCGGTATATGAAGGAGGTATTACACACACAATATTAAAGAGGTTATATATTTATTAGAAGTTTGGAAGTTGTTTTGGGTGACATGTGTATGAGTGCGTACTTCCAATTGAGCACTGCTCCTGCTGGCTGATGAGGGTCCTCACGATTGGGGTTATTTAATTAAAAGTGCAATGGTTAACTTGCGTTGTTTAATTTTAATATTTCCACTCTACCTTACAGAATACAGAATACCTACAGAAATGACAATTTTTTATTTTGATCATTCCCACTTAAAATCTCAGTACGCTTTTTGTTTTGTTTATTTTTCATATCGGGTGTTCCGTGTTCAAGTATGTACAGTAGTTAATATTAAAATTCCTGGAAGATTTAGGATAATATCCCGGAAATCTTCAAGTCTAGTATTTTGCATGTACAAATTCTTGTGATGCGAGAGTGCAGAAACGAGTGTGTGTTTACTTGAACGCTTGCTATTTGGTTTAAATAAATTAAATGTAATCCGTGCATTCTAGAAATATGAATAACTACCTGTAGCCGCAGCTCCGCACGCGTTTTTTTTAAATTGTATTAATGAATTATAAAATTGTGAAACTATGTACGATTATAGAAATGCTCTTTAAAAACAATTGTAAGTACGAAACGCATGCCGCTTACAGTCATATGTAATGTGTACATTAGATATATAAATACTAACAGTGTGCCAAATGAGGTTTGTCATCAGCAGAGTATTTGGAAACTTACCCTATCATATAACTACCTCAGTGCTCCCTTACACTGTGTTAAGGCACGAATGAAACAATTACTTAAAATGTTGTTACAAAGATTTACATCTACACTACATTTAATATGCATTTCTATTGAAAAAAAAAAGATTTTGTGACTATAAAAAAATAAACGTTTTTCTGTTCCGCAAGAAATTGTATAATGGAGCTCTTTATTTAATACATTTATGGTTTGAGATCTTATTATCTGTAATTTCAGCTATCTGTTTAAGATCTTATCTGTAATTTCAGCTATCTGCCAGTGAAATTTCCGTCAAAATCGGTCCAGCCGTTTCGGAGATTACCCGGAACAAACAGATAGACAGACAGACAGACCGACAAAAATTTTAAAAATTGCATTTTTGTTATCATTACCGTGTATACTTTCATACTCAATCAGTGAAATATTTTTATTTCGCTGTTACAAACAGACACTTCATTTTTATTATATGTATAGAAGAAGATAAGATATCTATTGCGTAAAGTATACAGTCAACATTAAATTGTACTGAGGAGTCATCGAGTTATCTTGTCCATCTTATTAAATCAAATATTCTCTCTTTATTTTAACTCCATTCCCGAGTGCGCAAAAAGAGGTTAATACTTTCCCAATATATATGTATGTATTTTTATTTGAAAGATTTTGAAATGTGATGTTGTGAGTTTCGTCTGAGCCTTTATTATGTAAATAACACCGGCTGTATAGTATTTCAGAAACGAGAGATTAAATTAGTCTCTCACTTTCTGACACTCAACTGAACAACTCTTGCATTAATGTAATCAAATATGGTTTTAATGTCTTTGTACATTGTTAATTTTTGTTTTTCTTTATTGATAATATTGTAGACGTAATAGTAATTTGTTATAGATAGGTCTGTAATCCAAGAGTTAACATCGATTAATTTGTAGTATAATCTTATCTAACAATCTTATAGTGTACACTTGACATGATTTTATTTTTCGAATTATATGAATGTTGACAGTGATAAATGTAATTTCAATTATTGTCTTATTGAAAATAGACTATGACCCGCGCTGCAGTTTCGTTTGTATTCTGAGCTAATTAAAACTTATGCTACACGGTCTACTTTTCGGATCAAAATAGAAGATATTTAAAACAAAAATTGTACATGTGACTGGATTGTTTTTTTATGCAACTAATGACAAACAGATATTATTTTATACATGATGTGATGAATAGATGTAATACCATATATTATACTCATTTTTCTAAATTTCGAAGTCCTAGTGTATTTAAATCTTCTTCAAATATGTTGGCTTTTCTTAAATACATCGGTTACGGCAGTCGAAAATTTTTACAATTTTTTTTTTCAAAAAATGAATCACTTTTTGTTCACAAATGTATATTTACAAGCAAGATTTTTTTATGTTAATTTTATTTTCCTTGGTGTTTCGACATTAAATCCTTTGCGCGTATTAGTTGTAATAACTGATTTTAATCATAATAACTATCAACCAAGTGCACCAAAGGGCTACAGCATTATTAAGTCTAGAAAAATGATTATGGCAAAAAAGCATCCTTATACTTAGAATTAAATACAAGACAATTTATTATGAGACTATTCCTCTCTGGTTTATTCCGGACAGATTTCAACAATACGTGATGAGTATCTTCAACTCTGTTGCATTTATCACAATTTATTGTATGGTAGAAAATTAAAATATTATAGATTCGAAATTTATACATTTTTTTTATACACGTACGTAGTCGATTAATTTATTTTATACATTGTCATTTTTAACATAGTAAGGTCCATAACAATAATTATTAATGCAGTTGTATTTATAGCACTTTCTTAGATTAAAAAGTAAGTTGAAAGGGCTATTATTTAATTTAAATATTACTACTTTATGATAACAACTCAAGTAGCTAAAAATTTTGTTATTTTATTCGAAATATTTCTGTGAAACAATTCAAAATCAAGATCAAAAATACTTTATACTATTTATGCTCTAAGACAGCGCTCATGAACGTAAAAATTACCAACAGTTCGGGCAAATAACCCAGCCTTCGAGAAAAACCGGCGACTAACTCGATTCGACTTTTTTTTTAACATACATGTATTCAAAAGAAATTACCCGGTACAATCGTTTTTAGTGAATGCACAAATGCATGTTACCTTATTCATAGTGTAATCTCCACCAGCCATTTCAAGTAGCAGTTAATGGAGTCGTCGAAATAGAGACGTATAATCTTAAAGGACAACATAGGCACAAAACACGCGCACTCTTTCAACACCATGCGATTTATGTCCAAGCAGTATATCACGCAGTTGTACGACCGTCGACTGAATTGGAAACAAAATGCTCAACGTTATCGCTATATCTATATCTCATTGGCAAACGATAAACGGCTTTTCGTTTAATCTCTATGTAGAGAAATCATTTTTATATTAGAACTAGCTTTTGCCTGCTGTTTTGCTCGTAAATGTAGGTGGTAGAGCCACGCTGAAGCTATTACCGGTTTCAGTATGACTGGGTCGGCTCGCACGGGGTAGTATCACCCTCTCATAGGAAATTGACGTGAAGTAATAGTGCTTGCATTGTTGCACTTCGTTCGGTCATTGAGAGCACCAGAGGAACACCTTCCCTCCGCTTGCCCCTCCTTCCTCCCCCACCCCATACCCATTCTCCCAAATACAGGCTGGGAACGCACTTGCGAGTCTCCTGGTGTTGCAAGTGTCTGTGGGTGGCGATGATCACTTAACATCAAGTGACTCGCCTGTTCAGATAATGTCATAGACTTCTACCGACTAATAACTTCATGATGAAGAACCGTTTACCGCACTAATGGGAGTGTTACGGGGTATCGTGAGTCGCGTTGCCCCCGAGCGTAGCCATTAGCCAAACCGACTGATGCAGCCCGGTTCTCCAGCTGCAATGGAATCATGCAACATGAAAGAATAGAACGTCAAGTGGATGAAATTTACTCTGTATTCTTTTCTGTAGCATTTAAAACGTGTATGCAAAATATCATAATAATAATATTTAAGTCGTGTAGACGTAAGAAACAAATAAACTCAATTTCACATTTATAATATTACTATTATTAGGATATTAGTTAACACGAA
This sequence comes from Antheraea mylitta, assembly GCA_014332785.1. Classification (NCBI taxonomy): domain Eukaryota; kingdom Metazoa; phylum Arthropoda; class Insecta; order Lepidoptera; family Saturniidae; genus Antheraea; species Antheraea mylitta. The sequence goes on from JACEII010000044.1 coordinate 2,304,877, forward strand.
TCTGCTTGTATTCGTACATTTTTAATTATTATTTCGAAGTAACAACAACTTTGTGATAACGATAAGCGATTTCTGATAGGCGATTGCTAATATGTGGGCGGTCATTATATAGTATACATTTAGTGAAATGTGTACAAATCACTGAGAGGTCTTTTTTTTATTTATTTTATTCTGCAGACTCTTTTTTTTGCTTACATGTAGTATTTTGTATACGTAAAAATCATATCCGTGAGCGTATTTTTTTTATTAGTAATTATTAGTAATTTAGCTGTTAAATTATTATTAACTATTTTTGGTTTAATGACGTTATTGTTTTTATAGCGCTTGCATTTCTGACTGAACTGAAAGCAATAACGAAAAATACAAAATGGCTTAGCGTCATAAATACGAATTCTTCTATTTATTTGTAACATATGACATTCAATATAAATCCTCATTGAAATGTCTTCCAAACATGCGTAAGTCATTCATTAACTAGATATGTGTTTGAGTGAGTCCCTGGATTGTTTGGTTTCACAGTTAAGCGGGAGTCACTGTAATTGGGTTATAAGTTTTTTAAGATTTTTTTGAGTTTGGAAACACATTGTAGGTAATTGATTTCACGTAGACGAAGTTACGCAAGTCAGCTAATTTTATTATAAAATTGTTAAATTGGAAAAAATACATCCGAAAAGTCGGAATTTCAATTACAACTAATATCTAGTAGCGTATAACTTGACTAGAAAAGCGTCGTAAAAAATAAAATAAAAATTGTATGTACACATTAATACCTACTAGAAATGTAATTAGGCTGAATATTAACGAATTTCAAAATCTACCTTCTTTCACGGTTCGCTTTATGTGAATGCCCTAGATCTGAAATACATGTATGCGTTCGGCCAACACAAATTTGTGTAACGTCGTACGTGTATAATTAGCTTAGCTGGTATGGATAATTCAGTTTGATTTACGATTGTAATGTTCAAGGCAACCGTCCAAGCCAATGACCGGCCACTTTAGTACTCCTGCGGTAGTAGTCATTAAGCTGAGTGCCTTGAGCACTCGGCCAAAAAACCCGGTGAAGCTGTGAAAATCCGTTAGGACAACAGCGGTTAGGCATTTCGAAAACAAACGTAAATGGCCCAGTTTCACTTTACAATAAGTGGAAAAACCATCTCTGTTTCAGTATCGCCATCAAGTCTACGTTCAGATAAAAGACATGTAAATTATTCGCTAAACACAATATACTACTAGAAATATTTATATTGACAGAATTTGCCTTTTTATATCATAGGAGGTGAACGAAAATTCAAGTCGCCTAATGTTAAGTGACCGTCCACCGTCCATAGACACTAGCAATACTAGGGGAGTCGCAAGTACGTTACCAGCCTGTGGTAGCAAGGGGGAAGACCATCTCCCCCTCCCTCATCTTTCCTCCCCTACTCCCTTACCCTATTCCCCCTCCCTCAAACACAGACTGGCAACGCTATTGCGACTCCCCTGGTGTTGCAAGTGTCTATGGGCGGTGGTAATCGTTTAACATAAAGTGACCCACCTGTTCGTTGGCTTGCTATGATATAAAAAAGCAGGGAGATAGAGGGTGGGGATGGGAGACAAGGGAATAGGAGGGGAAGGAAATGGGAGAGGTGCCTTCGGCGTTCTCACCTACCGAACAAAACGCAACAATGAAAGCACTATTATTTCACTTCGGATTTCTATGAGATGTGTGAGGTGGTACTATTCCGGGTGAGCCAACCCATTCATGTTGAAAGCAGTAATAGCTTCGGTGTAGCCCTACCACCTACAAGATTTTATATCATAGATTACTACATATACTAAATCATAATTAATATTAAGTAATGCCATAAAACATAGTCTAACCAGAGAATACGAGGATACTTAAGACTGAACAAAAACTGTTTTGACGTGTTTTGTTTCATTTTATATGTTTTAGCGTTTGTTTTTTTTTATATCATAGGAGGCAAACGGACAGGCGAGTCACCTAATGTTAAGTGACTACCAACGTCCATAGACACTAGCAACAACAGGGGAGTTACCATCCTGTGTTTGGGGGACGGGGAAAGGAAGGGAGAAGTGTGGGTTGGAGGGAGGAAGAGGAGTTAGGTCTCCGGCGCTCTCACTGACCGAACGAATCACAACAATGCAAGCACTGTTACATCACGTCGGTGTTCTGTGAGACGGTGGTACTACCCCGGATGAGCCGACCCATTCATTCTGAAACCAGTAATAACTTCAGCGTGAATCTTCCCATAATTTGATCTGATATTAAATGACAATGTAATTGTTTTAAAATGGTAAACACGCTAAACCGAGAGGGGTATGGCTTTCAAGTGCAGTTTCTAGATCAAACTAACAAGTGCTTGGTACAGATCTGCAACTTGAAGGTGTTAGCTAGGCAGGCGGTGTCATCATGGAGTTTTCCTACATTGAAAGCTTCGACTCAATTGCTAGGGTTTGAACCTACGTCCAAGTAGGTTCATTCGTCGGGCCGTGGACGCTCCGGCACGGGATATTGTGGATTACAACCTAAAAATGGCCATAAAGAATGGAAATGCAAGCGCTATAAAAACAATAACATCATTAAACCATTTAAAAAAAAGTTAATAAAAATTAAACAGTGAATATTTAATAAATTACTAATAATATATATATATATATACATATATATGCTCACGGATACGATTTTTACGTAAAAAAAAAAAAAAAAAGAACCTACGTCCAACGACGCATTGTTAAGCGATCACCGCTTAAAAATCATGAAAATCCGTTTAATGTCGATCACTTGTATAATACAAACAAAAAGACAAACAGACTGAGATACATTTACAGTAAAAGTGCCGGATGTGTCATATCATAAGCCGCGGATACCAACATTACGATTGCAACTTTGCCGTGTCAAATTTAGTAAAATTTTGTTAATGTCTACTTTGTATATCTTCTCCAATAAAAAGTTCATAACCATACACTAAATTCTGGTTAATTCGTTTGTTAATCTATACTAATTGCATAAACAGGTAAAGTTTGTATATTTGTAACGTTAAATGGGATAATCTCAGGAACTACTGGTACGGCTTGAAAAAATTTTCCTGTGTTATATAGCTCTTTTATGGTGTAAGGTTATAGGCTATATCATTACTCTAAGACCAATAGGAGCGAAGCACCGTTGAAAAATGTTTCAAAATCTTTTTTTTACTTTTGAGAGCTTCCGCTGCTTTAACGTTGCCCCAAGTCACTATTACTACGCGGATGAAGTCGTGGGCAGGGGTTCCTACATAATATTTATGATATGTTGATTTTACTCATGTCCGTAGGAAGTGCACCTCTCTTTCCTTTGCACGTACTCCCCGAGTGGTGCTAAAGAGTTAAAAAAAAATCCCTCTGTTCTGTTCTATATAAATTGAACCTTGTATCGACAAATACAGTAATCAATCAAATAAAAGACGGATACTCAATTACCCATACGATTAAATCAAAATATTTTTCCATATGCTTATTTCTCATGACTCAGTAAACTAACAAATAATACATATTTGAGATCTATTGAATATAAAACTAAATCCCGTCTAGAAATGAAAATATTAAGCTCTTTCTTACGATAAAAAGAAGGATAATTTAGTGAATGTTTCTTCTTAATATTTTATATTAATATTTTTTTTTTCGCATGCGATAACAAAGTACAATCGATAAAGATAAAAACTATATAATACGTACTCTGTTTGTCGTAATGAATCATAATTAGAAACAACATCTTATCTGGCTTATAAATCCTGAGAGAATTTATTTATACATTATCACTATGTATTTAAATGCTTAACTATATTTGTTTAGGTAGATATTTTCATTCTATTTTTATTTAAAATGTGAAATTACAAGTAACAGTCACATACTTGTAGAGAACAACACTTATTGCTACATAAGTGTGAAAAAATCTGAAAACCTTTAACATGTGACACACAACATATTTTAAATCAAAAATTATTTATTCAATGTAGGTTCTGAGAAAGAGCTTATGACATTAAAACTACCACCAGAAAACAACTACATCATCAAGAAGAATCGGCAAGAAACTCGACCTCGTTCATCTTTTAACATATGTATATTTAAAATACATTACACACTACAATCGATTTCATTGGATGCTCAGAGAGCAGTCAATACCAGACATGACCATCGTTCACATGCTGATCCACTTTATAATAGTCTTTTGACATTTGATTGAAGACTTTACTTTGCGGAAATCCATCATTGAATTAATTGATTTTCTATTTGTTGTAGTTAGACGTAGTAGTGGTCAATCAGTTCCAGGTGGAAATGCAAAGTACCATCCACCTTAGTAGCCTTTTGGCACCAAAACCCGCTTGACATAAAGTTTAACGATTCGGCAAATCGGTAATATGGGTGATCACTAGTTTTCATAAAACTGTAATGAATCTCCAATAATAACTGGTTGTAAGTTTCGGACAATTCTGGCAAGAATTCTATTTAACATGAAATGTAATTCCTTCATAAGTCTAAGTAAATTCATAAACAATGGTCAAAAAATACTTAGAAAATGTAAGCGAATAGCTTACCCGACGTCAAAATTGTTTTCAAATTACAGGCTTGTAAAATTGCAGATCATATCTCAAGCATTACAAATGATGACTGCATTAATATAAAATATATCCAGCCATTAGTGAAAAATAAAATTGGCGTAAAAGAGTTTTTCTAGACAAATTGAAAAGATCCTGTTAGTAACAAAACACAAATAATTCTTCGCGCAAACGGCTAATAGAAATGGATAAAAGATATTTATATTTGCATAATGGGAGCCACTTCTGCGCTCTTTACTTTTTTCACTGTCGTAGATGTTTTACTGTGGAGGGAATTGTGTTATTCTTTGTACTGATTGCAGAGTTTGTGACTTTACAAATCGCACTAATTATAAATATCTTATAAAATAACAATCACAATTATTAACAAAAGTAGCAAAGCAATATAGACAAATTGTTACGATATAATATCCCCAAAACCACAATTACAAAAATCGGTATGCAAATGGCCTTTATCAAATCTTTTTTTTTTTGGAACCGTGATGTACGTAGAGACATTTTATTCGGTATTATTATTTCTAGATTCTTTTATATCATAAGAGGCAAACGAACAGGTGGGTCACCTGATGTTAAGCGTTCACTGCCATCCATAGACACCAGCAACACCAGAGGAGTTGGAAGTGCGTTGCTAGCCTGTTAGTGGGTAAGGGGGAAATAGGAGAGATGGAAGGGAGAGGGGGGAGGTGGTTATTCGGCGCTCTCACAGACCGAACGAAACTGAAACCAGTTATAGCTTTAGCGTGGCTTTACCATGTACCAAAATTAACAGGATAAGAAAAGTAAGTAACTGTCTAGTAGCTGATAATAGGTCCGTACAAGAATTTTGAAAGACTAGATCAATGAATTTTAAGTGAAGACCCGTTTAGTCAATAGCGTAGATAATTCGAAAAAAAAGAGTATGATAATATATCTATTTTTTGTCATAATATCAAATGGCCTGAAGGACATGTTAGGCAAAAATGGCTTGACATGGAACGTGTTGATAGAGTCTTAATAGTACTGTTTGGTTCTTCTCGCTTCACTGGTATCTCGGCGACAACTGAAAAATCTGCTCATTATCGCTACAAAGGTAAATTATATCCTTGATCTTAATATTTATAAGCAATATTGTTTTCTTAACAAATATCTTTTGTCATAATGAAACATCCCTTGTTGATTTTAATGTCGACAACTATGGCTCTTCTGTATTTTTATATAACCAAAACTTATAGTAAGTCACCAGATGATATAAGATTTAATCTAAATATCATTTTGCTAATTTTAGATCGGTTCTGTTGATTTTTATCAGTACTAGCTACTTATCGTATTCGCCAAAATCTGCTAAAAGTTTTGCCAAAATATAATTAGTCATTTAAAAGATAAACTCGGATAAATAATAAGAAAATTCAATGTCTATTTCATAGATAATAATTAAATAAACAACAAAATTCAATCAACAAAACTTTACGATTCACTAACAAAGCTACAGTGCGGTTTCTTTTAATATTGCCGGCCAATGTTTCAGGCTAACCAGACGAAATCGCCCTCTGACTTCTCGATTTGTTGCCCCTCACGTAACAAATGGATCCAAATTGGTCCAATAAAGTAAGTTCTCTGGTCCCCGAAAGGCTATTAGCTAGCGACCGCGTGCCTCTGCGACGACCGAGCAATTCCCCTACATTAATTATTCAAAGAGATACAGCTTCTATATATTCAGGTAATATTATTGATAATTTTTATTCAACGTTCTCGTAACTATTTAATCTATACTAATATATAAAGCTGAAGAGTTTGTTTGTTTGTTTGTTTGTTTGTTTGGTTGAACGCTATGATCTCAAGAACTACAGATCCAATTTAAAAGTTTCTTTTAGTGTTAGATAGCTTATTTATCGAGGATGGCTATAGACTACATATCATCACGTTAAAACCAACAGGAGTTGAGCACTAATTAAGAATGTCAAAAAAACGGGCTATTTTTTAAGCTTCCGCTGCGTGTTAATGTCAGTATTATATGCGTTGCCATGGTAACGCGATAACATTCTATCGGAAATATTTTCACGGTTAATTTTGTGTTCCTACTCAAAAGGTTTGTTCTACGTTAGTTTTGTTTTCAATTTTTAATTATACGTGGTACGTTTGTGTCGGAAACATTTGTAAATTTTATTTTGTGCTGATATTCTAAAAGGTTAGTAGTAATAATATTCGTCCATCACAATACAGGCGAAGGAATTAATCCATACTGCCAATTCTAAAATTGTCAGTATAGGTAGTTCTTATGTATTCTCTATACATAAGCGCCAAATCTTCTATATAATATTTCGTAAATTTTTATCTTCTTAATTTCAAGCTTACAGAATACATGCTCCATGGCATTATTTTTCATTTATTTCACTCATGCATAATAAACAAACCATATTACATAAAACGCCGCCAATTTAACACAACATAGAGTAAAATAATACAAAATTATGAATAAAATATAAAATCCCTACATAACACTGACTGAAATCCCGTCAAAAACTCCTCAAAAAGTTTATTCTACGTTAGTTTTGCTTCCAATTTTTGGTTTGTGATATATTGCGTATTACGTATTATAAGAATAAAGCGTGTGTATATAATATTCAAATAAATACTTTTTGATGAATACATATATCTGCGGTGCTACAAATATCAACATTTTTTTTTGATTCTGTCATTATATCTGTTTATTTATTTGTTCCGGGTAATCTCCGAAACAGCTGGACCTATATGAACGGCTTTGTTTTCTTAGAAATGATTACGCTATTGACCTAGCAAGGTCTTAACAGCTTCAACGGACTACAAGTAATATTTTAACAGAAATTTTACAGGCAAATAACCAACTAATTAGCTGTTTTAGCGAGCGAAGCTAGCGAGTTCAGCAGACGATACCCGATATTATATCTATACAATAAAAGATTGAACACATATTGTTCGATAATGTATAGCTTAATATTTTCATTACTTTCTTATATAGTGTAAGTGAGCAATGAGGCTGATACATAGATAGTAGTTTAAAGTTCCAGCTATGTGGCTTATGATAAATTCCATTCCATTTACCTATTACTGTAGATGATGTGCGTGTCATACTTACAAATATTTTTGAAAGAGTATTATTGTTATTTACATATCTAATAACAATTTTACATTTATTTAATACATTCAAAAAACGCGTGCGGAGCCGCGGGTAACAGCTAGTCATTTATAATGTAAGTTTGCTGTCGCGTTTCCTAATTTATGAAGTAATAATTTCTAATAAATTTATACTATGACGGGGAAATCGTGTGGCCATGAATGTTGATATCACCAATGGCTACATTGTTATGTCCAGTAAATTATGAATTATTCTTAGTTTTTTATGTCGAACTGACAACGCTATTAGTCTGAAGGCCACATAACTCCAGCGAACTCTAAGGCGAGCGTTTAAGGTACTTCATCGCTTGACAATAAGCTCAAGAGTGCTAAAGTGGCCAAACCTAGGCTTAGGCTGTGGCTTCTTAGCTTCGTAAATCATACGGTAAAAACAGATGTGAAGGATTCGATGATCCGAATGGGAATGCTGCATTCTTTTTTTTTCAAACTTTTTTTTTTATCATCTCCCGGGGGAGAGGGTGGGTTATGTCCAGCTTGCATGGACTAAAACCCCACGGTGTACCGTCAGACCGTAATTGTTGGGGCGGCAATGGATCGTACTTGCTACTCAACCTTGTAGAGCCGCCCCAACGGTCCGCCCGGCGGAAGGTCGCCGCTGGGCTCCTACCTATAGAGAGGCAGACTGGGTACACACCAGCTGCCTCCCCTCGTCCGCCGGACCCGTGTAATGAGGAGATGAGCCCCCCGGCCCATTCCCTCATGTCCGGCCACAGTGGCAGGAGGAGTTTGGCAAAGCGCCGCCTCCTCCTGCCAGTCCTCTGTTGGCGGAGACGGCCACTCAGAGGACCCACCTCGTGGACCCTCTCCGCCACTGCTCGCCACGCCTGTTCGCTGCCGAGCATAGCGGAGACCACACTCGGCAGTGACAAATTCCTTCCTACCGCCGCCGTTAGAGTGCGGCGCTGTCCCTCCCACGCAACACACTCGGAAAGCGTGTGCTGCGCGGTATCGTCCTCAGCACCTCACTCGTGACAGGCGGCGGTCGGCTCCCTGCGAGCAATCCGGTGCAGGTACCACCCGAAACAACCGTGTCCGGTCAGTTCCTGCACCAGCCTGAACGTCAGGGAGCCCCACTCCCTATTAATCCACTCCCGTAATACCGGGCGGACGGCGTCAATGGTGTACGTCCCAAAGCGCGTGTCCGCCAGGTCCTGCATCCACCTCCTAATTGCCCCCTCCCGCAACTCATGCCTCTTGACTTCTATCTCCCTGAGAGCCGGAGGTTCCCCACTACGTTTCCTCGCCGCCGTGAATTCGTACACGGCGGCGAGAACCCCTGCCTCCAACTCCCAAAGAAGGGAGCCGGCGAGCGTAAAGGCCGCCGCCGAGGACACCGTACGGTACGCCCGGATCACCCTCAGTGCCACTGTGCGCTGCGCATTACACAGCGCGCGCACGTTATCGGCACCGAGGGCGTCTGCCCACACTGGTGCCCCGTAGGCTGCCATCGCCCGCACGACTCCCATATAGAGTCGACGGCACCCGGCACCCGACCCCCCTACATTAGGGAGCAACCGGCCGAGTGCCGCCGCCACCCCAGCAATGCGCGGCCCGAGCCCCGCAAAATGGGGCTCGAAACGCCAGCGCCCGTCCAGGGTGAGGCCCAGGTATTTCATTTGGGCCCTCACCCTGATCCGGACGCCTTCCACCATTATGTGGGCCCCAGGTGGTGGCCCCCGCCGAGGCCCATGAAAAAGTATGGCCTCGGTCTTCTCGAGGGCCACCCTGAGGCCCAACCTCCTTATGCGCCTGATCACGAGGGTTATGGCCATCGTGGCCAGGCGCTCCACCTCCCTCCATTCGCCCCCCCGGGCAACGACTAGGGTGTCGTCCGCGTAACATATTAGACGCGCTCCATATGGGAGCACGCCGCGGAGCACCCAGTCGTAGCCCATATTCCATAAGAGCGGACCCAGGACCGACCCCTGTGGAACTCCACTTTCTGTCGCCTGCCGGATCATTCGCCCGTCGCCGTTCATGTAGGCGACTTCCCTGCCTTCCAGGTACGCCTCCACCAGCCGCTGCAAATACGGGGGCACTCCAAAATATCGGAGTGCCTCCCGTATGACCCCGTGTGGCAGGCTGTTGAAGGCGTAGGCGATATCCAAGGACACCGCCAACACCCTTTCCCCCTGGGAGGTCGCCTCCGCGGACAGTGACTTGAGGAAGCGCAGGGCGTCCATGGTGGAACGCCCTGCCCGGAAGCCGATCTGCGCGTCCGACAAATTCGGCCCCGCTCCCTCCAGGTGCTGGACGATTCGGAAAGAGACGACCCTCTCCAGAACCTTCCCGACGTCGTTCAGCAGGACGAGGGGCCGATACCCGGACGTGCAGTCCGGAGGGCGGCCCGCCTTCGCGATCAGGCAGAGCCGACCGAACTTCCAGGGCTTCGGGAACTGACCGACCGCCAAGCACCGGTCGAACAGCTCCTGAATCCACCCCCCCAGATAACCCATTGTAAGGCCGAGCACCCGACCCGGGACCCCGTCAGGGTCGGGCGCTCTCCGCCGGTTGAGGAGGCGTTCGACAGTCCTCCCCATCCCCTCTTCCGTAATTGGGAGAGGGCCGCCAGACACCTCCCCAACTTCCGCCCGAGGTGGGGCATGGGAGGAGCAGATATCAGCGGAGGGTCGGGGAACAACTCTCCCTTTTTTTTTAAGCTGTTAAGGCCATGCTGGGTAATAAGCGTAGTCATTTCGAAAAAAAATAAAAAATAAAAAAAAAACAATTTTAGTTGTCATGCTTCTATATAAAAATAAATAATTATAATATATATATTTAAGCATTTCAACGAGCAATTCTTGTATATTTTTTGTATTTGTATACATTTAGGATTTCGTAAACAGCGTCATCTATTTCCGTGAAACTTAGTATGTAGGTAGGGTAGTTTCGGGGACAATAAATGGATGTAGCTAGATTATATTCATAGAAAACCTTTTTAACTGAGTTTTCAGGCAATTAAAAAATATAGCTAGAATATAAAGTTAAATTTCGCCGGTGCTGTCAAAAAATAGCTCAGATGTAAAATAACATTTTATTTCAATTTCAAAATGTTTATTAAATAACCGAGCTAGGCTCAGTCGCCCAGGTACTTTATATTTAAGCAATGAAAACTTATTAACTTCGTATTTAATTTAATTTACTATTTACTGTAAATGGATACTTAACGGTTTGGTAGATAGATCTCTTTAAAGTCAGTGAAACATAAACTTAGCCACTTCGCAAATTGGTAGTGGTAAAACGTTTTCATATAATATTTACTGTCTTGGTTAATTAAACAAAGCCCTCCCTCGGGCCGCATAGCGCTTCATAACTGATACTAAGATTCCTGGGATGTTATTATTTTCGTCTCGAAATTTAATCATAACACGACAAACTTGACAAAATATTTTTTTATATACCTACAGCTTCTTTAACGTATGCTTGATGCTTGTGACTTCGCTTTCATGAAAATGGTGTCATTACTTCATGATAACGACGTATTGGATTAATTATGTGCTGTTTTTATTTATTCTTTAGTTGTGGTTTCATTATAGTTCATTAGACACGTCACTGTTCCAGCCCACACACGGAGGTAACAAAAATTCTATAAGGGACTTTTGTTTTGGTTAGTTAGTGAAAATTGATAGAGTCTAGATACATGTAGCTATATGACTAGGCTAGGAGCTTTAATAATACTTTACAACAGATCATTACTGGTCTCAGTGATACAGAAATAAAGCCTGCAGAATAGACCACAGTAGGTGGTACAGCCACGCTGAAGCTATTACTGGCTTCAGTATGAATGGGTCAGCTTGCTTGGGGTAGTACCACCCTCTCATAGAAAACCGACGTAAAGTTACAGTGCTTGCATTGTTGCGTTTCGTTCAGTTAGTGAAAACGCCGGAGGCCCAGCTCTCTTCCTCTTCCCCATCTCTTCTTCTCTTCCCTCCCCCCCTAACGCCCAACACAGGCTGGCAACGGACTTGCAACTCCTCTGGACTTGCTAGTGTCTATGGACGGCGGTGATCGCTTAACAACAGGTGACCCGAATGTTTGTATGCCTCCTGTATGATATAAAAAAAAGAAAAAAAACTAGCAACTTACATCACAATAGATAATCGAAAACCATTAACGCCGGATCCTACTAAATACAGTTTCCAACGAAACACATCGTACAAGGATTGTAATTAAGGAAACGAAGCGATACAGGATGTCCCGGTTGTAACCGCTGTCTAAAATAACAGCATACGAAAACATTACTGTGTCCCACAAATGTTATGGAAGGTGGCATTTGTGAGATATATTTTGGATATGATTTACCTCCATCCGACGTAGATTGATCGACCTATAATAACTTGGAAGGGTAAATCTGATGTTGTTTGTGTAAACCGAATACCACATTAACGTTGGATTACCTTTTACATGTTGTGACAAACAACTCTGAGCTGATTCGGTTTTGGGTCACTGTATTATATTTCATAAGATTTGATAAGTGTATTAAATTATATTTATAACAATAATAATATATAAAGAATAATAAATGGTACCCGGGCAACCGAGCCTAGCTCGGTTCATTAAAAAACATTTTTAAATCAAAATGAATTGTTAGGTTTGCCTTATAAGATTAACATATATATTAAAGAATGTATCTCTTATGCTGTCACTCGGATTCGAACTGGGGTTACACGGATTTTTGAAGCAACCGAGTTACATCTGAGCTATTTTTTTTGACTTTTTTTTTATTCGAAATATCTAGATATATTAGAGTAGGTGGTAGAGCTCCGCTGAAGCTATTTTTGGTTTCAGCATGAATGGGTCGGCTCCTCCGGGGTAGTACCACCCCTCTCATCGATAACCGACGTGAAATAACAGTGCTTGCATTGTTGTGTTTCGTATGGTCAGTGAGAGAGCCGGAGGCCCACGTCCCTTCCTCTTTCCTGCTTTTCCTTTCCTTCCCCTCCCCCTTCTCCCATATACAGGCTGACAACGCACTTGCGACGTCCCTGATGTCGCTAGTGTCTATGGACGGTGGTGATCACTTAACATCAGGTGACCCACCAGTCCGTTTACCTCCTTTGATATAATAAAAAAAAAATATCTACGCTATTGACCCATCAAGGTCTTAACAGCTTCACCGGACTACTAAGGCGAGCGCTTAAGGCACTCAGCCGATTTTATTTTGGCAACCAGCTCAAGGGTGCACGGCACACCTCGGCTTGGCTGTTGCCTGTTGCATGCAAAATCGCTACCTATCTTAGCTAACCTAGCTAACTATTCATATATGTATGAGTTGTTGAAACGTATATGTGTACCAAGCATACACGCCTCAACAACTCCTCCATATATTTGTTATCGGAAAATTGAGAGTTTTTCAGTTCGATAAGGGAAAAAAGTAAACTCTTCCACTTTCATGTGTAAGCGTGTAGGCGTGCACGTGTGTGGGGGTAATCGTGTAGTGTTGTAGCAGTGATGTATATTTGTGTGTCACCGTATCGCGCAAGCAACGCACTCAAGGGCTCCCTACCGAGGGATCGAACCTAGGCTTGAGCCGCTGCAGTGGGAGGCCTAATCGGGTGTTTGTTTTGACAATGGCGGCGAAATTTACCTTTATATTCTAACTATATTTTTTCATTGCGTGAAAACTCAGTCAGGAAAGTTTTATATTAATAAAATCTAGACCGATTTATCGTCCCCGAAACTACCTACATACTAAGTTTCACGGACATAGATGACGCTTTCCGAGATCCTGAATTTATACAAATATAGAAATAAACAAGAATTGCTTGTTTAAAGGTATAATATAAATCTCAACAGATTTTTATATTTTTGTAACAAAAATTGTTGCAAAAGACAGCCGTCTTGGAATAAGTACTACATTTCAATAATTTCTAGAAATGTCTGTGTGTTTATATGAACACGCATCACTGCTAAAGTACTGTGTTCATAATAAAATATCTTCAAGAGACTCATAAAGTATATCTTCGAGTAACAATTAGTTTTTGTGTCATTAAAATAGGTTCGGTCTATTAAAAGTTATTGACATTTAAGTGACGACGCGACTTATGTACTAGAAAAAAGTAGATGTGTAAATGGTCTTAATATATTCAGGTTACTTTATTAATCACGTTTTTTTTACATCGGCTTCCACGCAGACGGAGATGCGAGCGCAGTTAGTATTAACTATTTATTCTACATGTAGGAAGTTGTGAAAGTTGAGAGTAACAATTACCGATAAATAGTTTATGGCGGGCTTTTAGTCTGTCACGTAGTGCATTTTATATTTTATTCTCTATACTCTATATCATGTAAATTTGGTGGTTTTGTACGTAATATAGTTAGTTTATTATGCATAAGTGAAGTGAATGGAAAATAATACCACGAAGTATGAACTTCTGAGATGCCACAAAAACTTCCAGGAAGGTTCTAACAAGGGATCCACCAATTTATTAGAATAATGACTCACACGACGCAATATTGAAGTGATCGCAAGACGCTTGTAATATTATTAAATACGCGACAGTTGCAGTAATGATCTAAAAGATTGATTGCTAAAAATAAAGTGAAAAAAAAAAACGATAATGTGTAGTTATATAAAAAGTGCCTAATAAAAATAACACAAAAGAAAAGGGACTCAAAAGATGATAAAGTAAAATACTCGTGAACAAATATAAATAAGAAAAATAGTATTTAAATGACAAAAAAGAGAATAAATTAATAACAAAGGAACGAACGTATTATGTGCTTGCAACAGCAATTTCGGTTACAAAAGTCACCAATCCTATATCGGAGTTGTGAACACCAAATATATAAAAAAAGCCACAGTTATACCCTACAAAGTAGTTGAAAATTGTTGAGAATTTAATAAAAATATAATGGACTTGACCTATTCATCTCAGTACAATACATACATTTTTTTTACGTCATAGGAGGCAAACAATTCACGTGATGATAAGTGATCACCGTCGCCCATAGACGCTTACAACACCAGAGGAGTCGCAAGTGCGTTGCCAGCCTGTGTTTGATGAAGGGATATGGGGGAGGGGTGAAGGGCGGAGGAGGTGGGCCTTCGGCGCTCTCACTGACCGAACGAAACGCAACAGTGCAAGCACTTTCTTCACGTCGGTTTTCTGTGAGAGGGTGGACTATCACAGGCGAGCCGACCCATTCATGCTGAAACCAGTAATAGCTTTAGCGTGGCTCTACCATTACATAAAAGACACAGAAACACAATGTACTACAGTTGTATATCTTAAAAAGGCCTATTAAAAGTCCATGATAGTATATGTCTACCACTTAAGTTATAGCCTATACTAACAGTTTTATCTTTAAAATTACATTAGAAAATAATGACTTATCTATTAATTCTTATCAAAAGAAATCTATTAGAATCTATTACCTTGGATTTTTAATTTAGATTAAAATGGCTCTTTATAACATTTCAATAAATGTCTTAGAAAATATGATAGATTTCAAATAACACCCACGAAAATGTCGACACAATGGAAGCAAAAAGGTTATCCCCACTAACAGTTGCTTCTCTTATAGAAATCTGAAATATTTAAGTGTTTGTTCACAAAAACAAGTGTTCTATTTTCGCTTTTATAAAGTCTTTCAAGTGTTATTATTAGGTTCTAAAGATCTCCTCGTAAAGCTTTTACAGTGAAATAACTAGATTACATTATAATAAAATTGCGAAGACTATAAAGGAGCGATGTTCTTCATAAGAAAAAATAATTTATTACCTTAATATTTCGAGACAGAAATCGACTTTAAAACTCCGCCGGCAACGTCCAAAATATTATCTTAAAATCACTTAAAATTATTTCGTTATTTGCTGTGACTTGAAAGTATTCTGATATTAAAAGTATATTTTACCTATGTAGTCTACGAAATTTATTTCAAAGCCCTCTCTACAATTAGTGTTGTGTAGACAAACCAATAATAGTTATCGAGGTTTGAGTGGCTTCTAGCCCCATCCTTCTATACTTATCTGCTAATGAACCAGCGGAACGGATCGGTCGATGGACTATCTTTTATTGTTCCATGAATTACATTTTCTACCAAGCTACTTTTAAGTGACGTGGGTTGTTTTATCGATATTTTGCTTATAGTAAAAATTACATTTTAATTTAGTGCTGCGTTTTTGTTGAAATCGTGGCGATAAAAACGGTGTTTAATTATTTGCAATCATTTATTGCAAACCTTAAGATAGCTGTTCTTATCGAATTATACTATACTTTTACTATCTTACCATGTTTATAGTGCTGTCAATATCTCTTGCTGCTATAAAAAAATATATTGTTTAAAATAATCCCTATAATATTATGCATTATATTATATGCATATAATTAACAATTCAACCTTCAAAATTTTGAACAATCACAACCATCAGGAAGTAATGATCCCTTAGTAACCGTAGACGCTATTCTAGCATATAAAAGGTCAAAGTTTTACAAATATTTGATACCAAAGTAAAATCTCGCGAGGTGAGTTGATACTTTTTGGTATGTAAATTTATGATTCGAGAAAAACGGATATGAGAACGATAAAGCTTTAGTATATTATTCACGTGAACATAAACAAATGATTGATAAATAACGCACTAGGGAACCTTCCTTTCTGATTTCATGTTATGATAAACTTGTATAACATAGCTAAATAGTATCTGTACCAAAAATAAGCTGAAATTTTGCTTTTCACATATACACATAATTTAATAGATATTTTTAAGGAATTATTATTACAGTGATGTGTTTATTTTTATCGATTTTAAGAAATATTTCATCAATAAAAAAATAATTAAAGTATTAATTTTATGCAATATTACAAAATTCGATGAGCTATTTGCTTTTTTCTTATTTACTTGAAAGCATTAATGTCTGATACTATCAGTCGTACTAGAAAGTGTTTATATTTATAGAATAAGATTATAGATACTATATCATACTACAACCTTTTACAACAAAATATTGGTGAAAAGTATACTAAGGTATATCGAAGTAACAAACAGTACAGGGCATGCAAGGGACAAAGATAATTATATATGTAAGTCGATGATAAGGTTTGTCGATATCAGAAATTAATTTAAGATTAAAACCTAAGTAACTCGTATAATATGTTAAGTTATTCGATAAAATTAAAAAGTCCCATCACTAAGATAAAGGGAACGCTCAAGTTCGAACAGTCGATACTCGCAGACAATGATAAGAGAAAATAATGATATTTCACAATGTCGATACTTCAGCATAGACATCGAGAGAGACGTCTGGATCGTTATTTTATAAATCAAATGTTCTTTGACAATATTATCAAAGACTAAATTAATGTTCTTGTCTAAAGTACAAGTTTGACTTGTTTAATTAACTTTTAAACTTAGTCGATATATTATTTATTAACTTTATAATAAAGTGTTTGTAGTCTTCTCAAAGTTATTTTCCAAATGAACAGCGTCGAAAGTGTTTTTGAGATGATAGGATTTTTTTAAGTGTCAACTGCTCAACTCGAAGCATTTTTTTAAGTTATACTTCTTTTGGCGCGTTGGGAACAATGATGAGACTAAATTTTTTTTAACACCGTCATGAAAAAGCGACACCCTGAAATTATTAATTACGATGCACGCACACCGTCACGAAAAATCGACACCGTGAAGTTACGCCAAAGAAGTATAACTTCTAACGCGTGTACATAAGTATACACATTTTTTTTAGGAGGTAAATTTATAATTTCGCGTCATAACATGCTACAAGCATGAATAACCGTATTGCGCTTACGCGGTTTGCGTCAGACTAGTTACGCGTATAAGAGCCTGTGTACATCCAATATTGATATTGTCCATTGAGATTGACCAGCCTAGCATATTTGATGGATCAGTAAACTCTATAAAAAGGTATATAACTATTATAGTACCAAGCTGTGAAAGTTACAAATTATTAAATTTAAATAATTTATTTAATACTATAATTAATTTTAAAATCAAAAGAGAACACAGTTTTAATTCCATTGTTTTGAGTTTTCACTTCTATCGGCAGTCTTAATGACTTGATTTATGCCATGACTTCATTTTTTAATTCTACATAGTGCCTTTGTAACAGGGTACAAAATACTGTAACGTCATATACATTTCCGTAAACAAAAGCGTTGTAATATTCAACGTTTCGTCTAAGCGGTTCACATTAAAGTAATATATTAATTAAACGAGGGAGAATATTGAATTAATTGTCATTTGTGGATGAGAGAGGGTGCTTCTCCGGAAGGTATCTATGGCAGAACTACAAGAAATTTATGACTTGTATCTAGGGTTGCCAATTTATTTGTGAGTGCACGCTTTTGTCATAAGCTTACGCGCACTGTAAATTTTCTAGTAAAAACTCAAAGTAACGTTTTGTTTTTGTTATCAGTAGCCTTTAAATAAATGAACCGTAAGAACATAAAAACTATTAAACATTAAATTATGGAATTAACCATTAATGAATAAAATATGACGTATTTGATTTGCAAAAATAAACGTTTTGAAATATTTAATAAAATATTAATATTTCTTCACAGTACATAATAATCCACCATTTTATAAATAGAATATTATCCTGTTTTTATCTTCTTTTCACATTGAGTTATCTATATCCTGCAAATCTGAGTTCCAAAGTTGGCAACTTGCAACAACGCTCGATGACGTAAGATATTGAAGCAAGATATTAACTGATAGCTGTCGGTTCAATGCCACGTTTGAAAGTACTTAAATAATACTTGGAATTATTTAATTAGTAATACTTATTGTATTTATAAACTAGCTTCTGAATGCCATGGAATATTTCTTAGATCACTGTTATTTTTCACATGAACGAATTTATAACGTTGTTATAATTTATATGGTGTAGACTCTGCAACGAATCGAAGTGGCTTTGGCTTCAGGCAGCTGTGTACAGTAAACAATACGAAAAAACTATAGCCAATGGTCAACTGAAGCTTCTTTAATACTTTGTAGATTTTGACCACAATCGCAATATATGACGATATGAGGCGCTTTCTACATGCCGTTTACAACGCACACAATAATCTTTTAGCCGTTCCACTTGACAACCGCAATCGTTGCGGTCGTGTTGTAAACGTCATCAATGACGTCATAACATACTCTCACTTGAAGCTCACAACGCCCCATGCCTGGAGGTGGGTCGATGTCAGCGTTGCCAAAATTGGCGGGATTTTCAGTAAAGATGGCGACCGTAAAAATGTCAGTATTTGATGCGGTAAAACTATTTATATTGAATAACGTGTTGTATTTAATGGATTAATTAATTTGTTAATATATTTACATTAAATATGTTAATTAAGTTTTGATTATTTTAAATTCTATTGAAAAATGTTGTGAATCGTAAAATTTGATGTAGAAATTTATTTAGAATCATTTAGTGATAATTTAATGTTTTTTATTAGATCAAAACGATCATTTTTAATATACTTTTTTTTTCAGTATACTTGAATCAATTTAATGATAATTAAAATTTATTGTTCAGATTTACAAATTTTAACTTAACCTCTTCAAGGTTTTGCTTTATTTTTTTTTAGATCGCCATTTGTGTTATTTACCTGAACGCTCAAAACGCCCCATGATGCGTTCCACTTGGGTGTGCGATTATAACGCTCGAATGTAAGTCGAACGGAACAACTTGTTGTCGTGAGCGTGTGGGTTGTGAGCGCTTACTGGAACGGACTCATGGTCTATAATGGATAACATACTAAAACTAGAGGCGACTAGCTCCCAATGTAGCTGTCAGAGCAAACTAAACGAACCAAGCGAACTTATAAAAAACTCCACCACCGTGCTAAACTAAGAATTAATCTAAACTACTAAACTAAATCTGTAACAAATGCAATGCATATATTAAACCTTTGACTGCTATAAAATTACTTGAGATTCAACGACACAAAGCCACGTTGCCACCGAAACATGTAATTTCTAAACACAACCTAGTAACTCCAATGCTTGTAGCAGTAATTTCATATAAGATGCATGGGGCATTAGCAGTAAATAATAAGAAATATTTCACAGCTATACATTTTTTATCTTTTTATCGTTGTAATACAATAAGACCATATTCAGTTGCCAAGTACAAGCAATATAAGTAAGCTAGCTTAATTTCTCTGATTAAGTATGATTAATGAGATGTCGATAAAGGAGATTCGGTCACCTTATTTTTATATATTTAAACTTGTTTGGAGATTAAATTATTTATGGATATAGGTGTTCTAACAAAACATTACATGGGATTTATTTAAAATATTTATTACTGCCGATAAACAGTTATTACGACACAGTTGTTACGACACGATCAGATTGAATCATCATATAAGCAAAAAAAGGTGCGGACCAAGAGTCTGCAGAATAGAATAACAATAATAAAAAAAAAACAACTTCGCCGGACTACACATATTTAATAATGACTTAAGTCGAGTAGATAAGTTTTCAACAATAAATAGTTTTAAATAATTTATTATCACATATACCTAAAGTAGACTGTACTGTTAAATACTTGTCACTTTTTTACCCAAAATAAAACTTCATTAATATTGTTGAATTTATTTATTAAAGGGTTTAGTAAAAGAAACAGCACACTCGTTTTAGCCATAAAGTGAGTTTTGTAATTGAAAAGAGAATGTTGCCAGTTACATAAAACATACAAAAAGTTCTTAATTTATTAACAATATACAACACCCCTGCTAAATTAAGACTTTCTTCAGTAATTATTAACTATATACAACATTACAAATAATATAGAATTTTTACTCTAATATTTTACACATTCCTATTTTATTTCTCAACTGTTGAAACTTATCTCTACAGAGAGCTTTAGTCAAAATATCAGCAAATTGATTATCACTAGACACATATTGTAAATCTATAAATCCAGCATGATATTTTTCCTTTATAAAATGATATTTTGTATCAATATGTTTGCACCTTTTATGAAAATTAATATTCTTAATAACACTTATAGTGCTTTGATTATCTATATTAATACATACAGATGGTTCGTCTTCACCTAGATCACTTAGTATTTGTCTGATCCACATAGCCTCTTTTGTTGCAGCACATGCTGCCATAAATTCTGCCTCTGTTGTGGACAGAGCAACAGTATTTTGACGTTGGCTAGACCATGTTACCGGAGATCCAGTTTTTATAAAAATGTAGCCAGTTGTTGAACGTCTTGTTGTGGTATCATTGGCATAGTCAGCATCACTATAACCAATCAAATCTGAAGATTCAGATGCTGAATAACATATACCAAAGTCTTTGGTTTCCTTTAAATATTTTAAAATTTTCTTGACAGCATTCCAATGTGTCTCATTATAACAATTCAAAAATCTACTCACCAAACTCACTGCGAACATTATATCAGGTCGACTTACTATTGCTGCATGCATTAAGGATCCCACAGCTTCTCGATATGGAATAGTTTTATTTGATTGATCATTACTTTTCTCCAACTTAGAGTGAGGATCAACAGGTACACTGTTAGGATTAGCATTTTCCATTTTAAATTTCTTTAACATTTGTGTGTGATATATTTTTCTTGATGTATATATATTGATTTATCAGTTATTTCAATCTGCATTCCAACAAAATTTCTAGGGGGATACATTCTTATATCAAAAATAGTTTGCAGGTCAGTAGTAACCCTTCTCAAAACAGATTCTGATTCTGAGAACAGAAGCCCATCATCGACATAAATGCATAAGTAACATTTAAATCCATCAATACATGCTACATAAACACATTGATCTGCTTTACTGTTAATAAAACTAAACTTTTGAAGTACAGAGTTGAATTTTGTATTCCAACACCTTGGTGCTTGTTTTAGCCCATACAGGGACTTAATTAATTTACAAACTGTGTTGGATTTGCAAATCAAACCTTCAGGAGGTGTCATTATGATATTCTCTTGCAATTCACCATACAAAAATGCTGTTTTTATATCTAACTGAATTATTTTATATTTATAATTCACAGCTAAAGATAATAACAACCGTATAGAATCATACCTGACAGTCGGTGAAAAAGTTTCCTCATAGTCTATACCTTTTATTTGGGTGTATCCTTTTGCACAGAGTCTGGACTTGAAGTGTGGACCAGTTGGTTGATCTTTAATACGGAAGATCCATTTGCAACCAATGACCTTAGCATCTGGAGGCTTTTTAACCAATATCCAAGTTCCATTTTTTTCATGGGCTTCAAGTTCTTCTGCAATAGATTTCTTCCATTTTTCAGAATTTGGACCATTAATTGCTTTTTCATATGTATCAGGTGTTTGATCAGAGAACTGATACTGATCATAACAGAGGTAAGTTTGTTCTTTACTCTTATTATTCTTTTTTCTAGGTCTTAATGTCATGTTTCTTTTAGGAGAAATATTAACAGTGTCTTCAGGTAAGTAATCACTATCGACATCTTCTTTACTCTCAATAGAATTATATGAACTATCTGAGTTGTATGATTCTTTTGAGGTTTTATTAGTTATATCATTTATTTTTAAATTTTCTGTTTCAGACAGCTCCAGGGAGGCATAATTTCTCATCACAGTGGATTCCAGGAATATAGCATCTCTACTTTTAATGACAACTTTTGTGTTAGGTTTTATAAATCTGTAACCTTTAGTATTGTCACAGTAACCTACAAATATCATTTTATATGCTTTTGGATCCCACTTCTTCCGTTTTCCTTTAGGAAGGTGTACCATTGCCTCACAACCAAATACTTTCATGTGTGTAACATTTGGCTTGTGCCCAGACCATAACTTTTCAGGAGTTTTAAATGATAATGATGCAGTTGGGGATCTATTCACGATGTAGGCGGCTGTTTTTATTGCTTCAGCCCAGTAATCTTTTTTCAAACAAGCATTTAAAAGCATGCACTTTGCTTTTTCCACTAATGTTCGATTAAGACATTCGGCAGCCCCATTTTGTTCAGGTGTATATGGTGTAGTAGTCTGATGTATAATTCCACAGTCTTTCAAATACTCAGAAAATGATTTATTCACATATTCAAGGCCATTGTCAGTTCTGAGAATTTTAATCCGACAACCAGACTGATTTTCGACCTCAGATTTAAATTCTTTGAAGTAGTTTAAAACTTCAGATTTATACTTCAATATGTATACAAAAACTTTCTTTGAACAGTCATCCAGAAAGGTTAGGAAATACTTGGCTCCCCCAAGTGATTCAGTTTCCATAGGTCCGCAGAGGTCAGAGTGTACTAGTGTGGAGTTGTTGAGGCGGATATGCTTGGTACACATATACGTTTCAACAACTCAAACATATATGAATAGTTAGCTAGGTTAGCTAAGATAGGTCGCGATTTTGTATGCAACGGGCAACAGCCATGCCGAGGTGTGCCGTGCACCCTTGAGCTGGTTGCCAATATAAAATCGGCTGAGTGCCTTAAGCGCTCGCCTTAGTAGTCCGGTGAAGCTGTTAAGACCTTGCTAGGTCAATAGCGTAGTCAGATCGAGAAAAAAAAAAAAAAAAAAAGTGTACCAGTTCCAATAATTTAGTGGAATGTGAATTTTGACTTTTAAATGTTGACCTTGATTGTTTACCCTCTTGACAAGTAATACATGTTAAATTGTTGCTTATGCCAGACAATTTAATTCCTTCAGTGCATTCTGTCATTTTCTGTAAACTTTGAAAGTTCAGATGACCCATCCTTTGATGCCACAGGAAATTATCATTTTCTTTGATATCAGACATGCATACATAACCAGTAGGTAGGTTAAGCCGGTACATGTTGTTAATTTTTGTTGCTGTTGCCACAATAACATTTTCTTTGTTCAGTATATAACAGCCAGAGTGATAAAATTTTACTTGTCCACCATTTTTAGTAATCTGATGTACAGATATTAAATTTACAGCAAGTTTAGGTACATACAGGACATTTTGAAACAATATTTTATTTGACAAATGTTCACCATTTAATACTTCTAAGCTAACATCACCTGAGCTTTTAACAGAGAGTGTTTTGTTGTTTGCAACTTTGATCTCTTTTATCGGTGGCAGCTTTTCATTTTGAATTAAGTTATTTTCTCTGGTCAAATGCATAGTAGCTCCAGAATCCACATACCAAGCAGAGCTATTATCGTTGTCAGAATAAACAACAAATGCAGCAGCATATGTGCTATTTTGTTTGACAGTATTCTTTATTTTTGGTTTTGTTCTACAATCTGGACTTTTGTGTCCATATTTGTTGCATTGGTAGCATCTTGGACCTTTTGTAAACTTCTTCTTAACCAAGTGAGAATTATTTTGAAATTGGTTACTGGTTAGAAAAACAGAGTTATTTTCATGGGTTTTCACTTCTTGGAGCAATTTTGTTTTCACAGAGTCTGCACTTATTGTTATACCAGAACTTTCAATTGCGAGAATCATTGGTTTATAAGTTTCAGGTAAACCAGAGAGCAACAGAGTACCAAGCCACTCATCGTCGACTTTGAAACCTATATTTCTTAATTTGTGTGCCGTGGACATTATTTTACTCACGTATTCTTCTATATTCTGGCTTCCAGAGAGTGTGGTTGTACAGAGATCACGTAGTAGACCAACTCGGCGAGTAAGCCCAGAGTCATCAAAAGCACGTGACAGGTTTTGCCATACTTCTTTTGCTGTGTTTGCTTCTTGAATATGCACAAAATTTATAGGATCTACAAGTAATATAATCTTACTTTTAGCTTTAGTGTCTCTTTTTTCATCTATTATATCACTTTGTGTATTTTCTATGCAGTCCCACAATTCCTCATGTTGTAGATATGTTTTCACAGCAAATCGCCATGTGGAATAGTTTTCTCGGCCAGTTAACTTTTCAATTAATGCCAGAGAATTACTGCTTGCCATATTTATGCTTTTCAGTTCAATTAATGTTGGATTGTAAAAGTGACGAAGCACTTTTTTCTTTGTGTTCACTTGTGAGTTTATATTATTTTATACAAATCCACATTCACTAACTTTTTATTTAATTTACTTGCAAACACTATTTAACACTACTTAGGCTTACTGGGCCCATAACCTGTTGAATTTATTTATTAAAGGGTTTAGTAAAAGAAACAGCACACTCGTTTTAGCCATAAAGTGAGTTTTGTAATTGAAAAGAGAATGTTGCCAGTTACATAAAACATACAAAAAGTTCTTAATTTATTAACAATATACAACAAATATGTTAAAGTGATAATACATAAACTCTACAAAAAAAAAACAAGCTCCTATTGAAACAGGCCCCGTTTATTCAGTTGTAGGTTGTGATAAATTAAACAAAAATGTATTTAATCGATTGCATAATCCATTCCATAACAAATGTAATCCGTTTAAATTGAATATGTATGTAAACGAGTAAATGTATAAAAAGAATGACCGAGACCCTGCAACTGAAGTTTGCATTCCGTCTTTGAAAATTAGATAAATATTTTCGATATTTTTGTGTTCCGTACAATGTAAATGTTATTGCATCGTGATTTTTGTAGTTTTGTATAGTTTTTAAATTGTTTCTCAAATTATATCAACTTATAAATATACCAGCTTTTGCTTGCGACTTCGTTCGCGTTATGTATATTTCGTCTATGCCTCGTGAATTCTACCTTTTTTGAATGATAGGTACTTTATGTCCTTTTATGCACGCAAAATCTTTTTTTTTACGTGTATGCAAAATCTCATGACGATTTATCGAGTAGTTAGGACGGGCGAGCGAAACAAATAAATAATCAAAGCATATAAATATGAAATACTAGCTGAATCGTGCAATTTTGTCTGCGCCAAATTGGTTATTACCGTTTCCAATAGTATTTCCATACTCAAACTTTAGAAAAAACCTATAGTGAATTCAAACCATCCAGGGATCCGCTTAAACATACCTGGTTGGTATGCTAAAATTCACCGACCGGATCCAATTGAGACACCGTAACTCCGGCTTGCTTTTGTGCCCTTCATCGCCGCGCCTCATCTATTATTCTCACACGGCCAGCGATACCAACCAACCAACTCCATCGATTAACATGCTGTAAAGGTGAACTTTATCTCTATATATTTTTAATTTCCTTCTGAATTTAACTATTTGTTTTAATAAGAATTTGTAGAGTATATGTCAAACCTGTATCCGAACGAATTAATTGTAAAATTCATTTTACTGTTGATATAAATACCATCTTTTTGGCTGAGATATTCGGTGTCCGGGACTTTATTGTAAAGCTAAAAATAAATAATATTTTTGATACTGATTTTATTCCTTTATTTCAAACGATTCAAGCAATGCACGCCGTATTATAGAGTTTTAATTAAATACACTTATTATGATTATTGTTGAAAACATATATTTCCAAAATATAAAAATAGTCTATCGCACTCAGGGAGAAATACCTTTCTAATACTGAAAGAATTTTTTAAATCCGATCAGTAGTATCAGAGACGAAGAGGAAGTTCTCAAGAGGAAAAATACCCCGATTTTTAAACATTCTTCATTGCTACTCGGCTCATATTGGTCTTAGCGTGATGATATATTGCCTATAACCATCCTCGATGAATGAGCTAAATAACAATGAAAGATTTTTTCAAATTGAACCAGTAGTTCCTGAGATTACCCCCTACAACGTCACAAAGTTGGAAACTCACAAACTTTACCTCTTTATAATATTAGTATAGATAATATTAATATATAGAATACAGATTAATAAAGTTTTGTCACTTAAAATATATAAAACGTGCATATTTTAAGTGGGGAATAAAAATTTATTGCATACAGAATTCTAAAATACATTCTCCCTAGTCCCCTCATTCGTACGTCGATACTGTTAACATATGTAACTATAGTACTATATTGTTGCAATGTACAGTACTCCACAAAACAAAGAACACTATTTGTTACCGTTGTTCCGTTAAATCCTGATGTACGGGATTTTTTATGAATCTCCCTGAGTGCACGAATGTAAATTTTATGTACAATTCGTTGTCTGTTTGTATTAAATAAGTTTTTTGGAAATGGCGACTTGTAAATGTATCTTGTTTAGTTACGTGGAACATTAGTATTATGTGAGTTATTATTGTGAGTACATTTTTCATCTACCACTCAAGCTATGTAGATGGAATTGTCTTATGTGAATACGTACTAAATACAATTTACATAATAACAAGTACCTATCGACCGAGCTTAGCTCGGTTCTTTAAAAAACATTTTTAAATTAATATAAACTTTAAGGTTTAGCTTATAAAAATACATTTTTTTTTACAAAAAAATAACAAAATATATCTTTTCTGCTGTCACTTGGGTTCGAACTGGAGTTTCATGGATTTTCAAAGCAACCGATTTCCATCTGTCTGAAAACTCAGTTAAAAAAGTTTTCTATGAATAAAATCTAGCAAGATCGATTTATAGTCCCCGAAACTACCTACATACTAAGTTTCATGGAAATAGATGACTCCGTTTCCGAGATCCTGAATATATACAAATATAAAAATATACAAGAATTGCTCGTTTAAAGATATTAGATAATAATATAGAAGGATGTAGAAGATAGAGAGATAGATTAATATTCATTTAATCAACTCCCTATGACCGACACAAAATTCTTACAATACTACCTGTTATCTATTAATTGATTGTAATAAACAGTTGCTAGGTTATATTTATCACTCAAAATAGAATTCTAATACTTAAATGACATCATTTTGCACCCGTTAGTTATATACATCGATATTTCGATCCTTTGATAATATCGTATGTTGTCGATAACGTAACGCGTGGAATTTGAATGATAGCTTTCGATAAAATTTACGTGCAATAAAAATCTGATCGGTATCATTTGTGATACATCAGTGCATGATAATGACCACGTGAATGTCACAGTGGGCGTTTTGTGTATATTTTATTAGTACAATTGTTAAAAATGTGACCACGTGAATGCAACAGTGTATGTATTGTGTATGTTAAATTAATCATTTGTAAAAAGTATGACCACCTGAATGACACAGTCCATGTATTGTGTTTTTTATTTAGGAGGCAAATGAACAGGCAGGTCTCTTGATGTTAAGTGATCACCGCCGTCCATAGACGCTTGCAACACCAGAGGAGTCGCAAGTGCTTTGTCAGCATCTGTTTGGGGGGAAGGAGTAAGGGGGAGGGTGCGAAGGGAGTTGGCTTTCTGACGCCGTCACTAACCGAACGAAACGCAACAATGCAAGCACTATTACTTCACGTCGGTTTTCTATGAGAGGGTGGTACTACCCCGAGTGTGCCGACCCATTCATGCTGAAACCAATAAAAGCTTCAGCGTGGCTCTACCACGATAAATAATGTGTATATTAAATTAATGATTTGTAGTAGTCCGGTGAAACTGTAAAGTACGAGAAAAAAAAATGATTTGTTAAAAATGTGACCACGTGAATGCAACAGTGCATGTAGAGTATGTATTAAATTAATCATTTTTTAAAAATGTGACCACGAGAATGTCACGGTTCATGTATTGTGTGTATGAAATATATCATCTGTTAAAAATATAACCATGTCATTGTGCATGTATTGTGTATATTAAATTAATCATTTATTAAAGGTGTGACCACGTCAATGTCACAGTGTATGTATTGTATTCATTTAATATATTAGATATTATCACATGAATTTAAGTGTGTATTTATACAGTTTGTGAATGTCATTGTCACTGGGCGCGTTTAATGAATTGTTTGTTAAATATAAACAATATTTTCTTACAAATACTAGATCTATGTTATGCGAGTGAGTGGTACAGACGACAGTATCTTTAAAAATATTGACAGAATTGAAAGATTGACACTCACTTTTTTAGGTATCATTTTATTTAATTATATGGGCGTATTAAAAAGGAAAGATTTGCTCTCTTTCCCATCGTTAGTAAAATCATGTGAAGCCGATATCGGCAGCTTGTATTAACTAACAGTGAAAACACTTTTCAAATTTATGACGTCGACTTAAAATTTTATTGAGGGTTCTAACTTTACAAATTCAGGTATAAAAATACGTTCTCTTTTATCAAATTCGTCAAATACACGCTTTTGTAATGCGATTCGCGAAACTAAATTAAATTGAGGATTAGATTTATGCATGCTTAGACATATCTAAAAGCTTCTTTCCTTCAGGTCGTTGACTGTCTACTAAATACAAAGCTTTTTATACAAAGCAATATCTTTATTTATTTGACTTTGCTATGATTTTGCATTATTTAGATTCCAAACTAACTCCTGCCAGTGACATCGGTCTCCTGTAATATTACATTTATAAAACGAGTACTGCATGTTAGTTGGTTTAATTGTGTGCTATATTTATACGCCCTTTTATCTTAAGTTACCTTTTTTAATTTTTGTCTTTATTTTATCTCTATGGAATAGCGTAATGATATCAAGTCTAAATAGTATTCTAAAGATTCCTCCATCTAACCGTAAAGATCTGTTTAAGTGTTTCAGGGATTATAACAAACAAATGACACTTCAATTATATTTATCTATATTACGAATTTAAAAAACAATTTTTAATTAAAATAAACCGTTAGGTTTGACTCACAAAATTAGCATTTTTTATCAAAAAAAGAAATATCTCTTTTGCTGTCACTCGGATTCGCACTGGGCTTAGACGGATTTTCGAAGCAGCCGATTTCCAAGCTATTTTTGTTTTGACAGCGGTGGCGAAATTTACCTTTATATCCAAACTATATTTTATATGGTCTGAAAACTCAGATAAAAAAGTTTTCTATGAATAAAATCTAGCTAGATCCATTTATCGTCCCCGAAACCACTTACATACTAAGTTTCATGGAAATCGCTGATGTCGTTTCGGAGATCATCAATATATAACAATATAAAAATATACAAGAATTGCTCGCTTAGAAGTATAAGACATAACTATTGATAAGAAAGCAGGATGTGTGTTAAATACAAACAATAGATGTAGTAAACCTTTTGTAGTACAGGGTAACATTTTAATTGAAAAAAAAAACATCCAAAAGCCAAGGTCACGCGACGCTCTCAGTACTTATCCGAGTACTAATCGTGTCCGATGTTGCTTAGCTTCGTTGATAGGACGAGAACCAGTGTTTTCAATACTCCATCAGACACAGTGTTTATCGCGTCCACTCATCGTCTCACAAAAAGATTGCCGATCAGTATTTAAAAGGTCTTCTAATTAAATCCTAATTAATTTGTTTTTACTTCTATGTCTCAACTATTCCACAGATTATCATAAAATTTGGGTGCACATTTTCAGGAGTAGCAAAAAGAATATTATGAACCTTTAATTAGAAAAAATGTACCGCACCCGAAGGATAGGACAAATCTACTCTAACAAGGGCTAAACCGCAAGCATAAACTAGTATTCAATAATCGTTTGACGGTTTACAGTCCCGAGAGGAAGTTTATCCATTTCAAAAACAATTTTGTGGTTTTCGTGTAACTCGGCCATAGCGACTTAATCGAAATTCCATTCACTTACCCTTTACATCTCGGTATTTGTGCTGAATTTTATGATTTATAATAACCCACTAGCATGTTATGATTTTTCTTTTATGAAATACGTTTTAGAACGAAATTCCTTAACGTGGCTTGCGATACGGGTGAAACGGTAGACATCGTCACGTAAGAAAAAAAGCGTTATATTATGTTTACCTCTCTTTCTATAGGTGTTTTTTTCCTCTGCATTTTTTGATGTGAAACATATATAGGTGGAGGGTAAACCTGATTATTGATGTGGCGAAGCGAAACACGAATAGTGCACTATTAATGAAACACTCAAAAACATTTGCAACTCTATCTGTATAAATATAAGATTCAAAGTGTTTTGTACGCCACTCGATCTACTAGTGTTACGCGGCACGCGCCTACGACATAGTGCCCTTAGATAAATACCGCCAAACAAACCGCGCCTGCGTCTAGTTGAATTCTTGTATTTTGTGTTTAATAAAAATGAATGAAAATAATAAAATTAATAAATAGTCATAATTTCATAAAACAAATTTATAATGTTTTATCTTTTCATTATGCCCTAGATGATTCCTATTGTAATCTGTTATTTTAGGCATATAACTTATACAAAACAATTTGGATTTCACATCCGCCAGACGTTCCGTGATGGTTCAATTTTTTTCAAATAACAATTGATACAATTTTTTTATATATAAAGTATAAAATCACAGTGAAACAAATGATAGTGTCAACACAACGGCTCTTGTTCATTTTGTATTGTGCACCTTTTATTTTTCATTGCATCTCGCCATCACAACTCCGGGTAGAGTTGGTGGTGGAGGCGGGTGTGTATTGGGGCCACGAAATACGGTGCAAATTATTAAAATAACACTATTGTTGATTTGTACTAACCTGATTACTAGTGTAATCAACTTGATGTTCAAATATTTGAAGCGTTGATAGTTCAATGGTCGCCTAATTGCGGCTCATGAGCCGCATATGCCTCATTCGCTTTTCACTGCAGCTTTTTCAAAAGAGCAACTTTTATATCAAGCGCAAGCCAATAGAAATGAAGCACGTTTTTAGAAACTTAAAGAAATAAACTTAAGTTTAATAAAAAACTTTTTGAATTAACTTTCATTTTTGTATTGTTTATATTTGGCATTTTTGGATAAGGAGTTTGCTGATCTGTCTTAGGTTTATATCCTTGCAACTGAGTTAAAGCTTGCTGCGAAGGAAGATAGTGTAATAAAAACATAGAATGGTGGTAGGTTTTGTTTTTAAGTCTACCTGACAAGTTACCACTCTCAAATTTTGGTTATGTTATTTCGGGATGTGGTCCAATCGCCCTCATTCTTATTACAGTGTTTATTGTTTCTATGATTGGTAGCTAGAAGCGCAGTTGGAAATTATAAGAGAATAGTTTAAGTGTATTAATTAATGTGTGTATGTGAAATTGGTGAAACTTTTTATTTGATACGTGATATTAGTTTTATTTGATATGTCACCAAAAACTTTAATTTTTGCATTATTTACAAAATGTTCTTTCGGTTTTGCTTATTCTGTAACACCACAAACATTCTCTCAACATTAATACCAAAGTATGTACTGTCCAGTTTAGATTTACTTCTGATAAACGTGTATCTGCGCTGATAAATCATTTGATATAACTAATTCGGCGCAATCGAAATTGCAACAATAGTATTTTTTTTCTTTACTGTGCCCAAATAAATTTTGTTTTAAAAATAATTCTTATTGGCAGAACCAAACCATAAATATTTCTACCGGGACATTTACTTAATATACATTGTTCCATATTTTGAAAGCACTTTCTATTATGACTAAATATTGGAATGAAGTTAGCTATTGGAATAGATCTATTACATATATTACCTTTCATTTATTTTCTTCGCTCCACATGGTTCATCGTTGTTATTAAACGACTGATATTAAGGAATTTTATATAACTCATTTAAACTTGGGACCACAAAATTAACGCCTACTCTATGGCCATACCCAAAGAAATGGCTGTCGTGTTGACGATACTCGTTCCCGGGGCAATGATAAGCGAAATAAATGAGATATCTCCGTGCCAGGACAACGTCGATACCGGCAGCGAATGAATTCCTTCTGCGAATAATTGTACTGCTTTCAGTGCTTTGTTCAAAATTCAAGGTTTACTGTTGCAAAAATATTCCACAGTAGTATCAAATTTACTTGCATACTTGTAAATCAACAATGTTGTTTATTTTTCTATCGCCACGAAGTTGTCATGTTTTGATGTGGGAAATGTCTTAGTAGCGAACGGTATAAGCAACATTTGAATTTGAAGTTTTGAATGTAGCAAAAGTTAACATTACTATAATAAGAGGCAAACGAACGTGCGGGTCATCTGTTATTAAGCGACCACCGCCGTTCATAGACACTAGCTACCCTAGAGGAATCGCAAATGCATTGCCAGTCTGTGTTTGAGGGAATAGAGAGAAAGGGAGAGGAGAGGGGAGGGGAGGGGAGATGGATGTCTGGCGCTCTCATTGATCGAACGAAATGCAATAATGCAAGCACTGTTTTTTGTGAGACGGTGGTGCTACCCCGGTCGAGCCGATCCATTAATGCTGAAACCAATAATAGCTTCAGCGTGGCTCTACCAACTGTGAAAATGTCATCAAAAAAATTATCATATTCATATCTTATCTAATGCGTTATTCATTTATCATTTAATTTGTATTCATTATTTATATTTTTTACGGTATTTTAAAATAATCTATATCACTACATATTATAAGACAAAGTCCTCTGCCATGTCTATCCGTCTGTTCGCGATAAACTTAAAAACTACTCAACGGATTATCATGCGGTTTTCATCAGTACATAATGTGATTCACGAGGAAGGTTTAGGTATATGATTTATCAAGGTTTATATTTATAATAAGGGCGTGACTACGTCCTCCCAAGGTCCGCTAGTTTGCTATAAAATAAACCAGGTTAGTAAGTAACATTTTTAGAAGATTGTCTTATTAAAATAAAATAGCATGTGTCTATTCGAAGGTAAAGGTCAAAGTTTTGAATACTCATATTTACGTGTACCTAGACCAATGTTGCCAAATTACATTCTGACCATATTCTTAAATCTAACAAGGTTTTAATGAAAATACAGCAAATTTGTAAATTTGTTTTTTGTCGTCCAGTGGCTGTTACATGAAGCTTTTGCCTGAAACTGACTGGATGCTGTCAACGTCCCTGGAACAAAGTACGTTTGCTCTTTTTTAAAATGTATTTAAAAAAGTGAATCTGAAAACACATATGTAGGCACACAAGTATAATTACAAATGACAGCGTGTTGTAGTAGCCAGTCAAGCAGTCATTGTTACGCTCGGCACGGGGACGCACGCGCATATTAAACCAGTTGCCGTGCATTACGTTTTATCATTTAATTTCCCCAGTAATCAATAATAAGAACACAGACAATAACAATATAGTATAATATACAATTGAGAGAACTATTTAACACATAGTAACAAAAAAAGAGATAATAGTTGTGAGATTTTGTAAGTACAACATTACTGTATTGTGTTATATGCGAGTATAAGTATACAATCTTGGGATTATACGTTTCTTATTTAAGATTTTATTTTAAAGTAATAGGAGGCAAAACGAACAGACGAGTCACCTGATGTTAAGTGATCACCGCCATCCATAGACACTTGCAACACCAGGGGAGTCGCATACGCGTTGTCAGCCTGTGTTTAGAGGGAAGGGGCAGGTGGATGGGGAAGGGAGGTTTGAACATTGCGGGCACTGATACTTCACGTTGGTTTTCTGTTGGTCGGGTGGTACTACTCTGAGCGAGCCGAACCATTCATGCTGAAACCAGTAATAGTTTCAGCGTGGCTCTATCGCCTACAAAGATATCCAAAAAAAAGGCAGATATCGATGGCATCACCACATTTATGTTCCAACTATTCCTAGGAACCATCCCCGTGATGTTTTAAATGCGAAAAGACCCCAAGCACACTGACATTTTATGTGTAGTCAGATAAATGATTTTAACATTTATGTCGTTAACTGAAATAGGCATAGTAATGCGTATTTAAAAAGTAACATATTTTCTATCAATTGTGATAAATCTTACATTGTGGTATAATTCCAATAACATGAGTAAAGGCAATGAACTAACACGATTGATTATGATCGTGACTTAATTTGATTATTTATACATTTGCAATTTATAGCATTTTATTAAACTAGTCACAAATTAATTACCTAATCACTTTATAATTGATTAGCATTATTTACTAATAAAATTCCATGTCTGTGCTCAATGTAAAGTACTATTTTTTATAGTATAATAAGATGTTTTTTTATGTCATAGCAGGCAAACGAACAGGTGGGCCACCTGATGTTAAGTGATCACCACCGTCCATAGACACTTGCAACACCAGGGGAATCGCGAGTGCGTTGCCAGCTTGTGTTGGGGGAGGGAGAATAAGGAAGAGGTAGTAGGGGAGGGAGAGGGAGCAGGGCGAGATGGTCTTCCGTCGTTTTCAGAAATTGGTTTTCTGTGGGTCGGGTGGTACTACCCCGGGCGAGCCGACCCATTCATGTCTGAAACTAGTAATAGCTTCGGCGTGGCTCATATCTAATGTCTAATCATGTTGTAGTCATGTAATTTTAATCTATACACTTGCTGACGATATAAATACGAATTTGTCTGTATATTTGTAATCTTTTTAGAATTAAACATTAGACGTGGTAGCCTGGGGTCTTGACAAGGAAGAAACTTTTCAGAAAGCACGCAGAGAAAGTCGCAGGAACAACTAGTAATGTGGCAAACAGGTATGTAATTTATTTCATATTTAATAGTCCCTAAAACCCGGAGTTAAAACGCTTTATGTGTCAAAATGTAGTGCCAACCACACCATTAAAAATGGAATATATCAGTTCAGGACTAGTAGTTTGCGGTAGAAGTAGGTGTGATTGTAGTTAGGTCGAACTTTGCATAAATTCGGTTATACCACTCCGCTATCCATTGAGTTAAAGATGTTCGCTACTGAACATAGGTCTTTTTTAAATATAGCCACAAAAATCAGTCATACGATGCACACATACAAGGAGTTCTCATAATCTCAAGTCGTGGGTCCATTTTGTGCAGGATCTGCAACAGTTGTATCGTCTAAAGCGTGATCGTTACTCAATAACTCTTTCAGAAATTAGCAGTTTTTGCGGCAATAAACGTTTTATGTCTGCAGTGCCATTTTTAAGGATAATAAGGTCGAATATTTAAGAGGTGTTCACTATACTCCGTCAATTTAACAATACTACAATAGCACAAAATATAAAAGAAATCCCTAAATTGTATTTATCACGTATTAAACTAAACCAAGATCACCGCGTGTAGGTACACGCATAAATACATTACCTCAGGGACGTCACGTGTCTAACGAAAAAACCGAAGGGTTGCCCAAATACGACGTAATTCAATAAGAATGGCCGACACTCCCCGCGGGCCCATATCCCGCAGTCATACCCGGCAAATTGATGAGATTTGCAGTCAAGATTCCCTAAAAGTTAGACGGGAAATTAAGTTGGCCAAACTTTTGACTCGTTCCAATACTGACCCTTATCTCGCTCATGTGAAGGGAAAAGATTTTATTTATATTTTTTATTTCAATAGTTTCAACATGCGTAGGGGAGTTAGGTAAAACGGAAAGCAAGGTAGTAGCGGATGTTGCATTACTCAGTGTTACAATGTTTTACGATATGGCGATTGTACAGTATTAAAACAGGGGCGTTAAAAATATAATAAATTACTTGCTAAAATAAAGTGTGGAAATACTTATTAAAGTTTTACTAAATGCCATCCATATATTTAAGAATTTGAAAATAAAGGACAAATTATTTTGAATACTACAAGAATTATATGCATGTTATATCAGATGAATAAATAAATTGCTTGATGGTGAGAAACCAGGATTTTGTTCAATTACATCGCGATCATCTACAGAGGCCTGTCAAAAATTGTTACATGCAAACAGAATAATATTTTATTTTTAATGAGAATTAATGCTACTTTCTAAAGCCTCGATTAATGTCTACAAATATACAAAATGAAGCGTAATAGATTACGTTACGTTATCATAATTGCAGTTAAATATA
This sequence comes from Antheraea mylitta, assembly GCA_014332785.1. Lineage (NCBI taxonomy): Eukaryota > Metazoa > Arthropoda > Insecta > Lepidoptera > Saturniidae > Antheraea > Antheraea mylitta. The sequence goes on from JACEII010000044.1 coordinate 2,341,209, forward strand.
TATTAACAATATAACTAGTTTTTGGCGGGATCTTGGTCTGTCATGTAGTGGATTTTATATTTTATTCATAATCTTATGTTATTTGACTCTATATTTTGTAAATTTGGTGGTGTTTTACGTAATATAGTTAGTTTATTGTGCGTAAGTGAAGTGAATGGAAAATAATAACACGGAGCATGAAATTCTGAGGTGCCACAAAAACTCCCAGGAAGGTTCTAACAAGGGATCCACCATCTTGTTAGAATATTGACTCACACGACGCTTAATATTGAAATGATCGCACGACGCTTGTAATATTATTGACTACTCGACAATGGCAGTAATAATCTGAAAGATTGATTGCCAAAAATAAAGTGAAAAAAAAAAACATAATAACTTTATTCATACGATAAATGGCACGGTAAATTTACTATGTTGATTTTATCTATATTAATATTATAAAGAGATAAAGTTTGTAAGTTTGTAAGGTTGTAGGGAGTAATCTGAGGAACTATGCGTCCGATTTAAAAAAAAAATCAGTTTTATATAGTTCATTTATCGAGGAAAGTTATAGGCTAAAAGTCATTGTGCTAAGACAAATAGGAGCGAATTACTAATGAGGAATGATTCGAAATCGGTATTTTTCCTCTTGAGAACTTCCGCTGCGTGTTAGCATTAGTCCAAAGTACTTGTAATTATTCTACGCGGATGTAGTCACGGGTAGAGGTTAATATTTCAATACATCAAATTACATAGGTTATGAAACAAACTTTTTTCGTTTTTTAGATTAAATATACTAATTTGCGTGTTGGTGGGAAATTTTCTATTCGCACCAGGCGAACGACTACCCTAAAGTTGCAAATCAAAGTCAAGCATCGATTGAAGTGTTCCGATAGCTGCAATTAAGAGCTAGTCAAACATTAAAAGCTATACAGTATAAAAAAGAGCTTAACTAAAAATTCACTAAATACTTTATTCAATTTATGCCCTAAGAAGGTTCTTACGAACGACAAAGTTACTACCGGTTCGGAAAACAATCCAGTCACCGAGAAGAACTGACAACAAACTCGATCGGGTTTATCTTCCTAACAAACATTCAGAATAAATGTTAGAATCGATTGACGCACAGAGAGAGGTGTCAATTCCAGATATCACCATCGTTTACACATTGATCCACCCTGACATATTGACATTAAAATCCGCTTGATATGGCGCTTAAACTGTTAACGGCAAATCGAAATACTTTCGGACATAAAGTAAACAAAGCTGCGTTGAAGTGTAAGCGGTTTCATAACTCTAAGCTTTCAGACTTAGTTGTAAAACCTAACATTATTAGCTAAAGTAACTGTTACTATATACTGATATGGCTGTATACATGTTTATTTATATGATGGAATTCAGTTAAATTAATTACATGCAAGACAACACTCCTGGCTATTTTGGCGTCGCTACGCTTTCGAACTGCACTGAGCCTCTTGAAGATATAAAGTTCCTTCCAGCCAACAGCATCCATTGAATCAGTAATGAAATCTTAAATTATCTCTTTAGATCACATACCGAACTTTAAATGTATAATTCTCACTAAAGTAACACGTGATCAAATTTAAGAGGCATATTTCAGTATTAAAACCTTTGAAAATGTATTACTGAATATTCCATTCCATCCTCTTGTGATATTCGGATATTCTAATTTTCCCTTATAAGTTTCATTTATTTATTTGTTATACATTATTTTACAGTACATTTAACACATAATCAATTTTGATATTTGTAAACATTTAATAGTGTTGTACATTCAAATTTCTATATTCTAGGTTTGAGTGTTATTGTGGTGTGATTCTTGTAGATGTGAGAATATAATACATCTGATATATTCGATACTTTATTCTATTAATACTATTTTGTTTTTAATAATAATTTCACAATAATATAAACGTTTAGTGATCGTTACATAGGTTTTAAATAAAACAATAGCTTGTAAGTAGGCAGATTCTTATATGGAAATTATGTAACGCAACGTCTGGGACAGAATAAAATAAATAATATTTTCAGTTTTATCTCCAATTCATTTTTATCTTCGTTTCAATTCAACTAACATTCGATACTTAGTGCTATTTTCAAACTGGTTTAGGCAATATGTTCTCTCTACCCTTTTTCGCGTTCCAACATCCACATTCATTTCACATACATGTATACTAGACTATAGACATACACAACTACATATAATCTATTGGTGATGCGACATGAACACTGAGGCTAGTTTCGAGCCCATACCGTGGTAACAATCTATGAAGACTCTTTGTGCATTACAGTTTATATTAAAGGTCATCCAAAATATCGAATTATGATCATCAAGGAGCCTAGAAAAACCAGTTTGGTTTATGTGATAGGTACCAACTTGAACAATTAGGTGACTCTGATTAAAAAGAATTGTTATTTTCCGTAAATCGATAAGGACACGAAACACAATAAACCATTCTAAGTCCAATGAGTTAGTACCAAACCATTAAACGAAACCTTATCAAGAAAAATAACCAGGTCCGGTTAATTTAGAACAAACGTTTGATCTTCATTGCGTTTATGAATTTAATACTTTCGAGTTTAATGAAATATTGCGAGAGATTAGCTGAGTAAATAACGTTTATAATTAAAGGGCTCTTTGTTTAGATAGATAATTGAGAACGATAATACGACATGAAAGAGAGAAAATTGAAATAAATTAGCGAAATTCCGTGAAGTATTCGAGGGTAGGTATCTATCAGAAAGCGTAACGTTAACTTTATATTGTTCCCGTGACCTTCTAAACTTTAGGGATTCGTATTTAAACGACGATGAAAGGGATGCTAAAAGTTTATTTTGTACACGGGGTTTATTCTATTATAATATGTATTTGAATTTTGTGTGGATTAAATTTTCTATATCCCTTTAAAAGAGTTTGAAGCGATCACAGTGAATTTTAAATATTATCTCTAATTTGAAAATGAATTTTATATACTCGTTTATTTATTACGTTTACCTTAAAGTTGAAGTGTTGAAGTCGTGGTGGTCAGGCACGTATACAAAGGGGGAGGGATAGTTGGAATTTGTCCCCCCCCCCTCCTCAAAAAAACTGACGTTACATTAAATAGAATCATAACCATTGTGAAGTACAAAGTAGGTATATGTTTGTAAACTAAAATAAAGTTAATTAACAGTAGTTTTAAGTGTAAAAAGACAGCGTATCCAGAGCTACTGATAAAGTTCAGTTACGTCACTGTATTTTTTATGAATTTCAACGAGAAATAAATGCTACAGATATTAACTAAAATAAAGTTAAACAAATTAAAAACTAAACAAAAGTTAAACAAATTAAAAACTACGTTAAACAAATTAAAAACTACGTTAAACAAATTAAAATAAAATTAAACAAATAATAAAAACTAAAATAAAGTTAATGAATAGTAGTCTTAAGTGTAAAAAGACAGCGTATCCAGAGATATTGATAAAGTTCAGTTACGTCACTAAATTTTATACGAATTTCAACGAGGAATAAATGCTACAGAAATTAACTAAAATAAATTTAAACAAATTAAACTAATTAGAAACTAAACAAAAGTTAAACAAATTAAAAACTAAGTTAAACAAATTCAAATAAAGTTAAACAGATTAACTACAACAAAGCTATTTTATACGAATTACGAATTTCGAAATACGAATTTTAACGAGGAATAAATGCTACAGAAATATGTAGATGGTAGAACCATATTATATTCACACCCTCTGACTATCACTTGTTTTTTATCTTTACAACATTTTTGAAGGGCAAAAATTGAAAGAGGAAGCTATCAAACAAGCACTGGTTAAATTTTCCGCATCAAAAATGAAGCGTTTTTCAAAAATGAGATATTTAAATTACCCTCACTCCTGCAAGGAGTCATTAATAATAACGGTAATTATATTATTTAATAAAGTTTATTGACGGTAAGAAAAATATGTATTTTTTTTATACCAAACAGGGACGAAACTTTCCGGTAGACACATTATGTTTTTTTCATTCTCATATGTGTAAGGTATCACACCAAGACATCAATGACACCAAGGGGCTGCCACGGCTTTAAATATCCAGAATTATTGCTCATATTGCCAAGAACTTCAAAACTATTGTAAAAGAACCCAGAACTCCTTAGAATTAATAAAAAATCGAAAGTTTATTTTTGCATACTAATATGGTGTGATTTTCAATGGGCTATCACGGCTTTAATCATGCAGAACTATTGTTCATATTGTAAAGAACGCCAGATCTATTGTAAAGGAACCCAGAACTCCTTTAAGAACTCCTATTTCACGACCTTTGTACGCTGTGTGAAGTTGGTTCCCCCATATGTCTTATGTCCTTATGGGGTTTTTAATATGCAGAACTATTTTTCTTGATTTCAGGAACTCCAGAACTATTGATTTGAATATCAGAACTCATCTTTGTTTCATGATTCCGATATCTTTGTATGCCAACTTTACAGACATGAATAATTGTGTAATATCTATTACACAAAAAGATGCTTACAAAATTTATACAGTAGGCACGATTATGCTATTTTGTACTAACTTACAAATTTACCTTTTGGTCGTGCTGTTTATAGCAGATTATCGTCTATCTATTGGTCATTATCATTGGATTCTAGGCATTTACTGTAGTTAAAAACAATGTACTCGTATTACAAAATTTATTTTGATTCTTCATTCTTCACTTCTATTAAGCAAATTATCGACCATTACATATATTTCGTTTTTCAGGTAAATGTTCAAAATAAGAAGATAACCGGTGATCCGCCATCTTAATTCGCGTTTCGTATACAACTTTTGTAAATGTACGCTTGAAAAAAACAATAAAATATGCAAATTATGCTGTATTTTACATGAGCGCTAATTTTATAAACTTAAGTTTTTTAATTAGAGCTTTATTGTAATTCAGAGGCGGAACACTAAATTATAATTAACACATAAATACAGCCGCCTAGTGCCGCCGCAGTACTATGAACATGAATAAGTCTTTGTCATCCTAATCTAAATAAATAAAGTAACTTAGTAGTTTTAACATTTTTTGAAACATTTAATATAAGATTTTTTTGATGTGAAACATCTATTGCCGCTTTTTTAGTAATACCGACCCGTATACCGTCACGTTTGATGGTATGACACTCTGTTAATCCGTGATATCTCCTATAAGCTACCACTCTTAAGTCCCTTTGCGCGTGTAAACTTCGATGCTTCTCTATATTAGGTGTATACCATTTCTATAATACTATAGTATACTTGACACAAACCGCTTTGTATTTATTGATTGTTATTAACTGTCTATTCTTTTTTTTTGTGGTTTTTTAAATTGTTAATATTGGGTTTGTTGTTCGCGGCACTATTCTGATAAGTATGTAATGAAGTTGGCCTAGGTGCGATTATCTTATCATTTGAAACGCTCGGTATGTAGTTAAATTTCATCTCCATACTTCATTTAAATCGACAATTCTATTTGACATGACCGCACGATATTCAAAATAAAATTCAGAAGCCAAGATATATTCCATCTCGTAAATATCTTAAAGGTTCCCCTAAGTTTTAAGTTTACGACAGAGAAAAATGATCTCTCGGTATCCCCCGCAAGAAGATAACTCGATTTGTCGTTTGTTGCTCCGCACAGATGCGGAGTGAAGGGGATTTATCCAACGTCCAAGTTAATGGTAAGACGGCGCTAAGACCGCTCCCAGGTGCAATCTCTGTAACTATTGTAAGGAATAGAAATTTATAGACTGGCGCTTGTAACATCTGACAAAGTTTAGGCCTTTTACACCGTGACGTAACCCTCATAGCTAGTATACAGTCAAAACTGTTTATCGCGACATCGTTTTGAACAACATACCGGTTATACGAATCCAGGACAAAGGTCCCGGCTAAATTCTGTATCGCAAAAACATCATCGGTTGTTACGACTACCGGTTTTTACGACTAAATATGAGTAGGCTCTTCGACGTCGTTATAACAGATTTTGACTGTAGTTTCTTTTTTTAGAGAAGTTAGGAAGGAAATGTAAAGATTTTTGATACGATAATGGCTCAGTGGTAACACGTCCAAACAACTTTGATCAACATAAATTTAAACCTGGCATGAATTGAATTGTAGAGTTTTCTTAAATGTCGTCAATATAACTCATAAATTAAAAATCTGTTACAAAATACCTATAGATGTGATATGCCTGTTGGAACGTTTTACAGTTCTAAGAACCTATATTAATATTTCGTATCCAGATGAGAATATCTTCAAATGCTAAAAAAACATAAATACTATAGAAAATCCGCATTTAATTTCTTTCAGAACTTCGCGAGTAAAATAAGAAGTAAGGGTGAAGTCAATTGCGCATAATTGCTTTTAAAATTACTAAAAATAACAAATCATGTTTAGATCAAGTTAACTAAAATATAATGAATTATTTACCAATTATTTTTCGATAAAGTAACGCTTTTCCTACGATACATATTGATTTTTGGACTACTTTCCCAAAAGATTTTAAAATCACTTTCTTAAACGTACTAAGCGTACTTTTAAGAAAGTGACCGAGGCCGTAATATCTGTTTCTTGTTTAACTGAATGTTGATCATTTTTGCTATCATCATAAGGTAGTAAAGGGTAATGATGTTACGCTACGGTGTAAAAGACAGCCAACTTCGGTCGAAGCACGTCAGTTGTTGAATTTGGAATGCAAATTCGAGACTTGACGTCGGGACTACAGTGTACACGCTTAGGAATCGGCTTACTACTTATTACAAATGCATAAAACAGTCTGGCTTCAAAGACTCTTTGTATTGATGAATGCGATATATACCAGGATTCATGTTTTCTTTAATGTATTGTTATCGTTTATTTTGTACTTACCAAAATCTTTGCAGCACTGATTAATTATTGCTAGTTTTAATAGCGAATAAGCGGATTTGTTATACTAAGAAATCTGCTAGATCTTGAGTTTACAATTAAAGAAAAAAAAATATTATATGAAGAATTGAATATTAAAATCCATGTAAAATTATTAAAAAAAAACTAAGTATGTCATGTTTAAGTATATTTTTTTTGTGCTTATTGTAAGTCGATATAGTTATGTTTAGTTTATAAATATGTATTACATTTTTTCATAACTTTGAACTCATATATTCTCATATGTACATTTACAAAATCCGAAATGTATATACATATTACACTCTCAAGGAAAGTCGTAATATTGTATTTTTTATTTGATAATAAAAAAGGAAGAAAGAAAGAAGTATATTTATTGTCATAGATAAATACAAGTATACAACAAAAATGTTTAAACATACAAAATACCAGCTATGACAATGAGAAATGGCGTCAGCGTATTGTCGTTTTTGAAAACGGCGCTGATTTTCAGCCAGACCTCAAATATCCGGCTAAAAATACAAATAAACATTACTTTTTCACGCCTTAGTCGTGGACATAAAATGTAGTGTATTTTATAAACTCTATTCATAATTCTATTAATAATTGATTAATAATAATAATAACAATTTAATGTTCAAAGTCAATGTATACATAAGTTATATGATTGTTATTCATGTAACTAATTAACCAAAAATAAAGAAAACGAATAGGAAAGAAAACAGAAAAAACAATGCAATATAGAGTAACAAAAGTAAGTAAATTGATAATTATGCAAAGCCATACTTGGTAACATCATTTAGATGCATAATTACTTTTATATGTTATTTCAGTGAACTGTTATACCCTAACCATGTACCCTTATATGCTGATCTTTCTCTAACACCACATAACTATACCCCTTCCTATCCAGTACGTTTCCCAGTACCTAGCGTCAGCACTTTCCGAGTCCTCATACGTTCCACGTTACCACCCAGCCAGTCGTAGTTCATTCCTAGTCTCGGTCCATAACACTCAGAATCCTAATAATTCAGTGTTAAATAATGTGAACAACTCTTCTTTAAATAATAAATATATAATTAATCAAATAAATCTTTTTTTTTAAAGGGATTTTTTAAGATCCCTATAACAGAACGAACAATAATATATGCAATTAATTTTAAAAATTTTTGAATCATTTCCAATGGGTTTAGTTCAACTCAAAAATACGTATAAATAATGTCTGTAGGAAGCCGGCCACTTGACAGAGCCGCAGGGCATGGTACCCTGACTCACAGGGGTCACACTTAAAGTCACGATATGAATAACGAATTAACGATTATTGAGTGCGCGAACGGCATAATACTTACTTTTTTGCAATACATCGTAGTTTTATTGATTCAAGTAACACATCTTATCACGAGATTTTTTATCCCAATCTGAGTCACAAGGACATTTTTTTTCTAACAATCAGTCTTATTAACTAAACTCCTTAGTCTAATGATGAGAATGAATAAAGAGCATAGAGACGCAGTTATGATGCATGCCTTGTAACTTTATACTCTGAAGTTAACCAGCATTCGCGAATAATATATAGTATTCTCTGTATCAAATAACTGACATCAGAATTGTATTGATGTTCAGTTGTATGGTAATTGTCTCTTTGAACTGCATTGGTACAGCAAATTGAATGCTACCGTATAGTAAGCTCATTCGATGATAATTTACCAAATTTGAAAGGACTTATTGCAAACGAAACCTTTAAATTAGACAATAGTTGGGAGATATGGTCATGGTATTTTGGTACTAATGGTCACTTGCCTCGTAAAGTTACATGTGGTTCTTTAGTTTTGTTGCATCAAAATATTTGCAACTTTATTTCCTAAATGACGTTTACGGATGAGATTATATAAACCTTACTTTTCAAATATTATCATACATTGAATTTCATTTATAGTCCCTAACTTTTGGTCAATAATTAGTACAGTGATTCAAAGTAGACCAATGTAATATTGATATTTTTATATTTAGAAAAGAAAAATATTAAATATGTTCCATAGGCGGAGTGGGGATATAAATTTAAGACCATTTCATTCATTAACCATTTCACTTTTTCTACATCAATGAGTCCCCATAGGAGTTAATATACACTAAGTTGCGAATGAGTCAACAATATACAAACTTCAAGCACCGTACATATTTGTACAACAATGTAAATATTATTGTAGCACACAAATGTGGACTATAAAAGAACTAATAACAGTGAGAGATGACACAAATATCACTGTATTGGACCCGCTCCAACGCAAACGGTTCGGCGTGCTTTTATTTAGATATGCCACTTGTATGCAAATTTGTGTGAGCTCTGTGCGTTCGAGACATTGATTTTAATTTTTTTTTCTCGAACTGACTACGCTATTGACCTAGCAAGGTCTTAACAGCTTCACCGGACTACTAAGGCGAGCGCTTAAGGCACTCAGCCGATTTATATTGGCAACCAGCTCAAGGGTGCACGGCACATCTCGGCTTGGCTGTTGCCCGTTGCATGCAAAATCGCGACCTATCTTAGCTAACCTAGCTAACTATTCATATATGTTTGAGCTGTTGAAACGTATATGAGTACCAAGCATATCCGCCTCAACAACTCCTCCATATATTTTTGTCAGAAAAATTGAGAGTTTTTCAGTTCGATAAGGGAAAAAAAATTAACATAAATAACCCTTCCACCAAGATGTGTAGCGTGTAGGCGTGCACGTGTGTGGAGGTGATCGTGTAGTGTTGTATCAGTGATGTATGGGTGTGTCATCGTATCGCGCAAGCAACGCCCTCAAGGGCTCCCTACCGAGGGATCGAACCTAGGCTTGACCCGCTGCCGTGGGAGGCCTAATCGGGTGTGCGGAAGCGAAATTAACCCCCAGACCGCGGCGGCGCGATCTGTGGTTACGCGGGCGTGGGCGTGAGCACGCTCTGTTACGAGGGACAGGCTGGTACTGATCGTTCGCTGACGTGATATCGTCGGGAGGATCGGTGAAAATGTGACGCGGACGTCTTTTATAACGCCCAGCGTTGGGCACGGGTTCGTAGTTCGCGGTGGATACCACTAACGGACTGGGATGAATCGCGGTTCGCTCGAAATAACTATTTGTAAGTGATTTTATATACGCCCAGATAGACGGCATCTCCAGGTCCCTGTGGAGATCCGCCTTCCGGACGAACCAAGGAGCACCGGTGATTTTACGCAGAGCCCGGGTCTGCAAAACCTGAAGCGTATCTAGATTCTTCGCGTGGGCGAAAACCGGACAGCTATACGTCATTACCTGACGAATACAAACTTTATATATTGTGAGCTTATGTCTGAGGGACAGTTTGCTCTTCTGACAGAGTAAATAATGGAGGCTACCCAAGACCATAGCGGCTTTGTCTCGGACTCTCTTAATATGGGGATCGAACGTTAAACGGTTATCTAAAGTGACGCCGAGATACTTGACCTCGGTGGTCCAAGGTATCTCGGAATCGTATAGCCTTATGGGCTCTAGTTGATGCCGTTTCCGGGATCCTGAATATATAACATTAACAAAATATACAAGATTTGCTCGTTTAAAGGTATTAGATTAGATATCAGATTTACTAAATCGAAATAAAAGATGATGTGTACATCCAAAAATTTAACCTGAGACGAGTGGTGCTCTAACCATTTGGGAGATTCAAATATAGAAGTAGTATTTTCATTGCAGGTGACATGAATGAGCAAGAAACATGTGTGTGGTTGCACAGGATAAAGAGATTCTGGATCACCAAACAAACAAAGAATAATCATGATAACTGCAATTTTAAAATCAATTAGAGGAGAAGCAAGGGATACACCTTATCTCCGCTCTAGCGAGTTTTCCGGCTATCGGAGCCACTATACAGCGCCTTTCCCGATCACAATCTCTTAAATATAAATTTTGAAATTCCCGGGAATTAATAAAATTAAACCACGTGGTCTTTGTCTCTCGTTTTTCAACGCGAGATCCCTGCGGACACAGCGCGATCTAGTAGCTGACTTTTTACGCGATAGACAGATTGACGTTTTCCTCATCCAGGAAACGATGTTAAAACCGAGTATGCGTAATCCGAGAATCACGAATTACTGCATCGTTAGAAACGACCGTGTCGCCCGCGGGGGTGGCACTTTAATTTATTTTAGGCGTTCATTGTATTGCATGCCGTTAGATCCGCCCATGCTTACTCATATGGAAGTGTCAGTATGCTGCGTTGGTATGACGGGCTACTCTGATATTATTCTTGTCTCCGCGTACCTACCACCGAATAAAGTGTTGCTCAAATCCGACCTGCAGGCGCTATTTAATTTAGGTAACTCAGTTATTATAGCGGGGGACCTCAACTGCGGGAACGTCATCTGGAACAGTCCGTGTACCTCTCGTAACGGGAGGATACTCGACGAACTAGGTGAGGCTCTCGCATTTGTCGTCATAGCCCCTCCGGAATCCACGCACTATCAAGATCACTGCCGACCGTCAGTTTTAGATGTAACTCTGTTAAAAAATGTCGTGCTTCCTGTACGACTTCTATAAGTCGTACACGAACTCGACTTGGATCATCGCCCGGTTCTATTACAGTTAGGACATAACTCTGACTTCAGTCCGACGCCGATCAGAGTGGTCGATTACGCGAAACTTAGCGAAAATTTTAAAAATAGTCCGTCGCGTAATAGTTTAGACAGAATTCCGGACGTGTTGGTGTCCAAAGCCGACGCGGATTCGGCCATCGATTCCCTGGTTGATTATCTCCAGATCGCCGTCAGGGAGACCTCGAAAGAGGTACAAGCGGCGAACGAACGCCGTTTTATACTCCCTGATGACGTGAGAGCATTGATCACGGAAAAGAACGCCGCGACTCGTGCTCACGACGCTTACCCGACCGCAGAGAACCGCGAACGCTTACGTGTCCTACGGAAAGCAATTAAGTCTCGTATTTCTGAGCTCCGGGGTGACAGGTGGGACAGGTTTCTGGAGGATCTCCAGCCGTCTCACCTGGCATTCTGGACCCTCACGCGAAAGTTTAAGTCCGATACGGTCATTCCAATGCCCCCTCTCGATAGAGGCCCCGGGTTGCCTCCCGCGTTCGATAACACTGACAAAGCAGAATGTCTCGCCGCGAGTTTAGAGAAACAGTGATTGCCAAACACTGATAATACTGACCCTTCCATCATAGAGTCTATCGTTACAGCCGTAGAGCGTGCACTCGCGTTTCCTCCGACTGATACCCTAATCCCGATAACGTTTGACGAAGTCTCGGCCGCCATCAAGCGTCTCAAACCTAGGAAGTCCCCAGGTCCCGATGGGATCAGGAACGAGGTTCTGAAGCTCCTTCCTGACCGCGTCATAGCTCTACTGGTCTGCGTCTTTAATGCGGCCATGTCCCAGGGCCATTTTCCAGCCGTCTGGAAGAGGGCCGCAGTGATAAGAATTCACAAGCCCGGCAAGAAAGCTACGCTTCCCGATAGCTATCGTCCGATTAGTTTGCTTGATACGCTAGGGAAACTTTACGAGCGGCTCCTTCTGATTCGTCTCCAGGTCACGATAAATAACAGTAGTTTAATACCGCCAGAACAGTTTGGATTTCGCACCAAACACTCTTGTCCGGATCAAGTACTCCGCCTCAGGGAATACATCTGTTCCAATTTTAATAAAGATCCGCATCCGGAGCCGGATCCGCCCGTGAGAAATACTAATCCGAAACGTACGATAGCAGTATTTTTCGATGTCGCCAAGGCCTTCGATAAGGTCTGGCACGAAGGGCTCATATACAAGCTAAATCAAGCCGGCATACCCGATAAGTTAGTTCACATCATCCGTGATTATCTCGCCGATAGAACCTTCCGTTTTAAAGTAGACGGCGAACTCTCATCGCCCCGTCCGATACGCTCAGGTGTGCCGCAAGGCTCAATACTCGCGCCCACCCTCTTCAACCTGTTCATCAGCGACCTACCTAAGCTCCCGGGAGTCGAGGTAGGTTGTTATGCTGATGATACAGTCATCTACGCCTCTGGCTGGCGGCCGAGTGTTCTCAGAGATCGCATCGAAGAAGCCGTTAGCACACTCGGTGATTGGTTTCTTCGATGGCGTATAGGTGTTAACTCCGATAAGAGTGCCGCGATACTCTTCGATCCTAGATATCGCGTTAACAAATTAAAGCCCATAAGGCTATACGATTCCGAGATACCTTGGACCACCGAGGTCAAGTATCTCGGCGTCACTTTAGACAACCGTTTAACGTTCGATCCCCATATTAAGAGAGTGCGAGACAAAGCCGCTATGGTCTTGGGTCGCCTCCATTATTTACTCTGTCAGAAGAGCAAACTGTCCCTCAGACATAAGCTCACAATATATAAAGTTTGTATTCGTCCGGTAATGACGTATAGTTGTCCGGTTTTCGCCCACGCGAAGAATCTAGATACGCTTCAGGTTTTGCAGACCCGGGCTCTGCGTAAAATCACCGGTGCTCCTTGGTTCGTCCGGAAGGCGGATCTCCACAGGAACCTGGAGATGCCGTCTATCTGGGCGTATATAAAATCACTCACGACTAACTATTTCGAGCGAGCCGCGATTCATCCCAGTCCGTTAGTGGTATCCGCCGCGAATTACGAACCCGTGCCTAACGCTGGGCGTTATAAAAGACGTCCGCGACACATTTTCACCGACCCTCCCGACGATATCACGTCAGCGAACGAACAGTACCAGCCTGTCCCTCGTATCAGAGCGTGCTCACGCCCACGCCCGCGTAACCACAGATCACGCCGCCGCGGTCTGGGGGTTAATTTCGCTCCCGCACACCCGATTAGGCCTCCCACGGCAGCGGCTCAAGCCTAGGTTCGATCCTTCGGTAGGGAGCCCTTGAGTGCGTTGCTTGCGCGATACGGTGACACACCCATACATCACTGATATAACACTACACGATCACCTCCACACACGTGCACGCCTATACGCTACACATCTTGGTGGAAGGGTTATTTTTGTTAAATTTTTTTCCCTTATCGAACTGAAAAACTCTCAATTTTTCTGACAAAAATATATGGAGGAGTTGTTGAGGCGGATATGCTTGGTACTCATATACGTTTCAACAACTCAAACATATATGAATAATTAGCTAGGTTAGCTAAGATAGGTCGCGATTTTGCATGCAACGGGCAACAGCCAAGCCGAGGTGTGCCGTGCACCCTTGAGCTGGTTGCCAATATAAAATCGGCTGAGTGCCTTAAGCGCTCACCTTAGTAGTCCGGTGAAGCTGTTAAGACCTTGCTAGGTCAATAGCGTAGTCAGTTCGAGAAAAAAAAAAAAAAAACGGCATCAACAACAATTTCCGTGAAAATTAGTATGTAGGTAGGTGGTTTCGGGGACGATATATCGATCTAACTAGATTTAATTGATAGAAAACATTTTTTTATCTAAATTTTCAGGCAATACAAAAATATAGCTAGAATATAAAGGTAAATTTCGTCGTCGCTGTCAAAAAAAATAACTTAGATGGAAATCGACTGCTTTGAAAATCCGTCTAACCCCAGTTGAAATTCGAGTGACAACAAAAGAAATATCTTTTTTTAATATACTTGTTTGGTGATAAAATGCAAATATTGTGAGGAAAATCTAACATTCTTTTAATAAAAAAAAAAATAATTTTATTATGATTGTAAGAGAGATTTCTTTTTTAAAGAACTAGGCTCGGTCGTCCAGGTACTAGCTAGTTAAACTTCATTTCGTTGATTTGTTATAAACAGAACTCTGTGTAATATGAAATATTACAGTAAAGTTACTTCGCACTTCCACCTGGAATTGATTAGCTGCTACGACGTCTTTAATCCTTAATTTTATTTGTTCGAGGTGTACCTGAATAATATAAATAGATAAGATACAGTTACACACCAACAGTTTCAATCGCCGTCGATGCTTGTAGCATTAGCCAAAGACGCATATTAAATTATTTTTGTTGTTTTAATTATTAATAACTCACTCCTTCTATTACTAGTTTCAGATTTAATCTTTTCAGGTTACTTCTCGCACAAATAAAAGCTGACATTTCTTGTTCCAGTGAGATGTGGTAGCGGCCAATTAATTCCAAGTGGAAGAGCAAAGTAACATCCCCTATAATATTTAATTATGGATTTTCTCGAAGTAACGCCTTATTAAATCGAATATATTGGAACTTTCTGTTAAAGAGAATAACCTAAAATGGCCTTAAAAGGTTCTTAGAAAACTCGGCAAGGTAGTGCAAGAAATAGAAGCGATGGAGGTGAGCGTTTATTCACATAAGTAAGCTAATTAAACCTACAATTGGGCCACAAGTCTTAATCATTACCATAGGCTTCTCGCTCTGTGTTATGTGCATCCACAAGGTGAATCTATGAAATGCTACAAGCTTTGTCTTGCTATCAAACAGAAAGAATAAAGAAAAGACAAGGAAAATTTGTTTAAAACGCACAGACTTATAACAAACAACGTCAGAAATAAATTTTGCATAGGTTGGAATGAGGTCTCGTATTAGCAAAATATTGAAGCCCACAGGCAACTCCTTATCACTGATATTCTAATAGTTCCTGTAACGAAAAGCTTGTAGCAAAACATTTGTTACAATATTTGCCTTGTATTTTACTTGCTATTATATGATAATCACATTACATATATATCTATCTATTTACCAACATAATTTGGGACAGTAATTATAAAGATTCTATTCCTCAGGACTAGAGCATTGTAGCCTTCGCACCGTGGTGGCCTAGCTACTCTGGGTAAACAAACGATTCGATCTCGATGTTCAATACTCAATTGGGCTGCAGCAAATTACAATGCACCACGTATCTTGGACTGCTACAACACCTTGACTAATCCACCAACACCGACGGAACACTGTGCCATGATTCAATGAAACACTTGGATATTTTGGTGATTTTCAGGCGTAACGGTTTTCACACACAAAACGATGTTGTCGTTCCAACACTTAACGAGTAAGTGACGCATGACAGCTGCTGTGAGCTGCGTTTTACTATTGCATTAAGTATTGAACACGATTGATAATGAAACAAGCATATTCTTTAAAATGGTTAATAGCACCACGAGCGACTTAACCAATAAACGCATATTAAATATTGTATTATCTATTTTTGTAAAGATTCATTATCACTGTACCACGAGGCCTATGTTAAGAAGGATAGAATAAGTGTAGTGTAAATACTTAATAGATAAGAACACTAAATAATTTTCATTGCCAAAGTAGAAGTGTAGTGTAATTGTAGCATTTGCCAAGAGTTTATTAGTACCCCTCCTTACTATTTATATTAATCACATTAAAGCCAACCCACGTTGGACTGAATCCAATGCAACATCGTACGCCAATGTGCCGGGTGCATTTCGCAGTGAACACGCGAACTGTGATTAACAATAATAATGGTGTAGGCAACGTACGGTTCTTAATATTTAAACAGAGGATTTCCTTGCAATATTTCGCTCAAATATTAAAAGTGTAAATCTGGATTAATTAATGAAAGTCTCACCTTTGATGGCAACGCTTAACGCTTTTAAATAACGTTAACTCAAGTGATATTAAAATAAATGAAAATAAAATATAACACCTACTGCCATTTTTTTACTTCACCAAAGTGGTTACAATAGACGTTACATTCTGTTCACATTGAAATAGTGAAGTTGGTACTACTTAACTGGCTTCATGTGAAACTAAAATACACAATAAATGAGAGCTAATAATACAGATACAATTCTACTTCTAAATTAAATTGTAAATGTAAATGCAATTGTTTGCAATTGACATTTTGTTAAGCCTAGATAAAAATAAAAATATCAAATTCAGATTGCCTAGTATTGTATTTGTGAAACATTCCATATGGGGGAGAAGTGTTGTCCGATTTTCTTGAGTATTTTGTCAGGAAGAATGTTTTGCGATTCTGCAATCGACTGTTGTTACGAGGTTATGAGACATATTTGTCCCAATAAAAATGAACAGTCAATATGGATGTTCAAAATCTTAAATAGGAAAGACAAATCCATTGTGGTTCTTCGGGATTACAATGTTTGTAAATTATAATAAGCTAAATTTGACTGATATGACTGTAGAGTAGCATTTGTTTTTTATGAACACGAACTTAAAATGTAACAATGAAATTACCATGATATACGAGTAGACAGGTAGGATTTCAGCATACACCACTTTATAATTTTTAGTGTCTGTTTTCATTGCATCTCTAGGCTCATTCTTGTGGGAATATTCCAAATTATGTACACTGCTGTTATTATTCAAGTACTTTTAAAACCAACTACTTAGGTCAATTCGTTAGTGTGAAGTGGCTACCAAACAGCAAATTTAAATTTACTAGACAGAGTGTAAAGAAAAATTCAGGTTTCTAGTTTTATCCACAACGAAGTTATAGGAGGTTCAAAATGGCCTGAACTGAAAGAAGATGGTGTAGCTGTGCCGCTTTTTTGCTCGACTTATCGAGGGTACTGCTATGCCTACAGGTCCCGCTAAGAACTCAGGGTATTCTATGATATATCTATAATACCTTTAAACTACAAATTCTTGTATATTTTTAACACCAAAGTTCCTTTATAGCTACTAAAGAAAAATGAAATGAAGAAAACCGAATAACGGAAACAAAGGAAGGTGATATTTTTAACTGTTCTCCCACTGCCGATTTATGTATAGATAACTTATGACACCTAAAATTTGAATTCAAAAGCTTGTTTAAATATTCAGGATTTCGGAAACGGCGTCAACGATTTCCGTGAAATTTAGTATGTACCTAGGTGGTTTTGGGGACGATAAATCGATATAATTAGACTTCATTCATAGAAAACTTTTTTATTTTGAGTTTTCAGGCATTGAAAAAATATAGCTAGAAAATAAAGGTAAATTTCGCTGCCGCTGTCAAAACAAAAATAGCTTAGAGATGGCAATCGGCTGCTTAGAAAATTCGTCTAACCTCAGTTCGAAACCGAGTGACAACAAAAGATATCAATTTTTTAATATATATTTTTTTTTGGTACAAAAAAGATAATTTTGTGAGGCAGACCTAACAGTTTATTTTAATTTAAAAATGTTTTCAAAGAACTGAGCTAGGCTCGGTTGTCCAGGTACTTTGGTAATTATTTATACAACAATGAAACTGTCATTTGTTTGTTTGTTTTTTGTAAGGCACAGTCACTTACATTTAATACGAATTTGCCATTTTACCATTTGTTCTATTCATTTGCCCTTGCTAAAGATCAACTTCAACTTTTTAATAATGGCATCTCTTAGATACGAATTCTGCCAGCGTCAAATTAGACATGGGAGAGTTTCTTTATAGGTAGCATTACATTTTTCTTATATAAATATACTTTAAATAAATATATTCACATTAATTAATGTTAGTTATATCGTTACGTTAAAGTCAATTTTGTTAATACATATAAAGCTAGCCTAAGTATAAGTTACAAGTTAGGATTACTTGGACGATTATAAAAAGTTTTCTCTATTGTTGAATATAAAATCATCTAACATTTCCATTTCATTTCTATTCATGCTAAGGTTACACCAATATTATTCCATGAATTATAAAATGGTCGTCGACCTCCGAATGATATCAGATGAAATGTCTCACTGGTGTCATATGTCACCACAGTAGCTTGTCTGTTGCAATTATTTTATGAACTACTTTAATTTTATTCTTTGGACTATGAATAAATTAATTTATTTTATTTTTTTGGGGCAAAAAATAGCTCAATCTTTCTGAGATAAAAGCTTACTTGAAGCTATGACGAAAAAGAAATGAACGCTTTGTTCCGAAAAACATGTGCAGCAGTTTGGATGAAATAAAATATATTGTTACAAACATTACACGATTAATCTATTAATACTCATCTTGCTAATACTTGTATCTTAAAATATAAGCTTATTGATGAGCGATTTATATTATGAAATGTTTTATTGAGTATGCTAGTTGAAAATCGATTTCTTTCTCAAGCTTATATATCAATCAATATCAATCTTTGTTAACGCTGCTAGCTAACTAAAATAATCGTGTATAGATTGTTCTTTTTCGTGTATATCTTAATTATAGCGTTTAAATATCTTTACGGTTTTATTAAATTCTTCTTCTTCTACTTTATTTTTGGCAACCAGTCTTCTAGTAGACTATTATTGCCATTGTCAAGTGAGAAACGATATTACAAGTTACTTGATATAATTCCAATGAACTATCACGATGGTGGCCGTCTTGTTAGAACTTTCCTGGGAGTTTTTGTGACCAGTCAGAATCCATGTTCCATGGTAATATTTCCGAACCACTTCACTTGTGCACAATAACCAAATTATACTACGTAAAGCAACATTACACAATATAGAGCCAAATAACATAAAATTATGGATAAAATATAAAAACCACTACATGGCATTCCCAGGTCCCACCAAAAACTCCGTTTCATTAAATTATCCAGTAAATTTAATTTACAAAAGAATATATATCTACTTAGATATTTGAAGTTAGCGAATACAATATTTGGAAATTTTAAAAGATAAAATTAATCTGTCAGCGGTGTCTCATTTGCTGAAAGTGGAAGGGTTTTATTTTTTCCTTTATGAAACTGAATTAGTTCAGTAAACTTGCCCGATACGAAACATATATAGGACTTATTGATGTATACATGCTTATTAAACATATATATTTCACTAACTCATATATGTTTCAATATGTAACTTAGCTTAGGTTAGCTTAGTTAGATTCGCATTTTTGCATAACCTACGAAACAGTCCAAGCCGAGGTGTACCGTGCACCCTTGAGCCAGTTGTCAACAAAAAATCGTCTGAGTGCCTTAAGCGCGCGCCTTAGAAGTCTGGTGAAGCTGTTAAGGCCTTGCTAGGCCAATATTGTAGTCAGTTCTAACAACAGGTGACTCATTTATACCACAGTGTATTCTGAAAAAAATTAGCAAGATACCAATAAATTCTAAAAAAGACTGAGTTTTGAAGTATCAAAATAACGTAAGTACGAAAACATTGTAGTTTAATTTACTCAAGGTTTTATACAAAAAGGATGAAATAGCATAATGAATGCGATATGTATATTTTAAAGGCTCCAAACGTATGATAATTCCCGTCAGCGACAATGACAGCCGACAACACCAAAAGCTATTATTATATGTTTTGAATAATTTCAAGTTCATATTTCGGTTTCTGTCCTCAAACGTAACTTCGTTTCGTTTGAAGTGTCCATTTGCTAAGCCCTTTACCTTTATTTGGTTTTTTAATTACCGCTCGCTACCTTTTGGCTTTTGCTCTTTTTGTTCCCAGTGTCTGTTAAGTTTGTTTTCCTTGGTAATTTCATTCAATATGATTTCACACTTAGATTGCTTTTCGAATAATCTCATTTTAAAGCTAGAAAACAACTATATTTGATAGATGAAGGTTTGCGGAATTCCACTGTAATTTATTTGCTACTTCCGCCTGGAATTGATTGGATGTTGCCCCGTAGCTTGCAACAAGAATGTCGATTATATTTTAGTGATGTGGATAAACAGGTATAATCTAAAACTAGTAATATAGCGAACGTAAAATCTAAATAAGTAAATGAAATACTGAGAAGCAAGTCCACCTTAGAAACACGAGCATTATGAAGTTGTAAAGAACAAGTGGTTTGAGAATGATATATGCAGATGTGGCAATAGAACAGTTCTGTCCAAAATTTTGACCGCTCTGAATGTAGCTGCATAGATAATAGGTAAAAATACGTATTATATTATATGTATAACATAAAGACAACTTCTAGGTACGTAATATCAATTCGTAGCATCATCTACCAGGTTCAATTAAGATAAAAACTAACCTACATAAAACTAAATAAACATCTCTACCACTTACTTTATCGTAACTATCTTCAGCTTGTATTAAAACCTTTTTATACTCCACTGTATTGAAGAAAAATATGTGAACACCGCGTCGAAGCGTCAACTATCACTTGCTTGTAACTATTATCTAAGAGTTAGAAACTGTAGCGAAAACGAATTTTAATTTCCAATATATTTTTGTAAATAATCTCTGTACCATTCATAATATAGTGCCTATCACCTGGTAATTTATCTTGTTGATATGTTTCTATTGTAGATTATTCTACGTTGTTACACTGAATATTTGGCATTAAATTCATAACGTGTATTTGTCACACTTGATATTGGCAAAATTGCCTATATAGGCAGAGGTCATACCGGAAAAAATCAATCAAGCCAGCTTTATATATTATATTTATCCAAACTACGTCCGAGCTACCTTTTTTTTTTTTTTTTACGTGGGGAAATCCCTTATGGATATCCACCCTCCCGGGGGAGAGAGTGGGATATGTCCGACTCGCACGGACTAAAACCCCACGGTGTACCGACAGACCGTGATGTTGGGGCGGCAAGGGATCGTTCTATGCTATTCCCCTTGTATAGCCGCCCCAACGGTCCACCCGGCGGAAGGTAGCCGCCGGGCTCCTACCTATCGAGAGGCAGCTGGGCACACACCAGCTGCCCCCCCACGTCCGCCAGACCTGTGCAATGAGGGGATGAGCCCCCCGACTACATCCCCTCAGGTCCGGCTACGGTGGCAGGAGGAGTTGGGCAAAGCGCCGCCTCCTCCTGCCGGTCCTCTGACGGCGAAGACGCCCACTGAGTGGGTCCGCCTCGCGTGCCCTCTCCGCCGCCTCCTTTTGCGAGATGACTTCCTCGCAAAAGGAGGCCACTGCTCGCCATGCCTGCTCGCTGCCGAGCATGGACAGAACCACGCTCGGCAGCGACAAATCCTCTCCTACCGCCACCGCCAGAGTGCGGCGCTCCACCTCCCATGCAGCACATTCAGACAGAGTGTGCTGCGCAGTATCCACCTCAGCGCCGCACTCGTGACAGACGGCGGTCGGCTCCCTGCGAGCGATCCGGTGCAGGTACCACCCGAAACAACCGTGTCCAGTCAGCACCTGCACCAGTCTGAACGTCAGGGAGCCCCACTTGCGACCAATCCACTCCCGCAGGACCGGTGGGACGGCGTCAACGGTGTACGTTCCGTAGCGCGCGTCCGCCAGGTCCTGCATCCACCTCTCGACTGCCTCCTCCCGCAGCTGCCGTCTTTTCCACCATATTTCCCTGGGAGCCGGAGGCTCCCCACTACGTTTCCTCGCCGCCGTGAATTCGTACACAGCGGCGAGAACACCTGCCTCCAGCTCCCAAGGAAGGGAGCCGGCGAGCGCAAAGGCCGCCGCCGAGGACACCGTCCGGTACGCCCGGATCGTCCTCAGTGCCACCGTGCGCTGCGCACTGCGCAGCGTGCGCACGTTGGCGGCACCGAGGGCGTCTGCCCAGACCGGTGCCCCGTAGGCGGCCATCGCCCGCACGACTCCCATGAAAAGTCGCCGGCACCCGGCACCCGGCCCCCCAATATTGGGGAGCAACCGGCCGAGTGCCGCCGCCGCCCCAGCAATTCGCGGACCGAGCCCCGCAAAATGGGGCTCGAACCGCCAGCGCCCGTTCAGGGTGAGGCCCAAATACTTCATTTTGGCCCCCACCCTGATCCGGGCGCCTTCCACCATTATGTGAGCCCCAGGAGGTGGCCCCCGCCGAGGCCCGTGGAATAACAGGGCCTCAGTCTTCTCGAGGGCCACCTTGAGGCCCAGCCTCCTTATGCGCCTGACCACGAGGGTTGTGGCCATCGTGGCCAGGCACTCCACCTCCTTCCAATTCCCCCCCCGGGCTACGACTAGGGTGTCATCCGCGTAACAGATTAGACGCGCTCCATATGGGAGCACGCCGCGGAGCACCCAGTCGTAGCCCATGTTCCACAGGAGCGGACCTAGCACCGACCCCTGTGGAACCCCCCGCCTTGTGGCTCGCCGGACCATCCGCCTGTCGCCGTCGACGTAGGCGACCTCCCTGTCCTCCAGGTACGCCTCCAACAGCTGCCGCAGGTACGGGGGCACTCCGAAATATCGGAGAACCTCCCGTATGATACTGTGCGACAGACTGTTGAAGGCGTTGGCGATGTCTAAGGACACCGCCAAGACCCTCTCCCCTTGGGAGGTCGCTTCCGTCGACAGCGACTTTAGGAGGCACAAGGCGTCCACAGTGGAACGCCCTGTCCGGAAGCCAAACTGCGCGTCCGATAAATTTGGCCCCACTCCCTCCAGATGCTGGACGACTCGGGAAGAGACGACCCTTTCCAGCACCTTCCCGACGTCGTCCAGCAGGACGAGGGGCCGATACCCGGACGCGCAGTCGGCAGGGCGGCCCTCCTTCGCCATAAGGCAGAGCCGCCCTTGCTTCCAGAGCTTCGGGAACTGCCTGACTACCAAACACCGGTCAAACAGCTCCCGAAGCCACCCCCCAAGATGGCCCAGTACAAGGCCGAGCACCCGGCCCGGGACCCCGTCAGGACCGGGCGCTCTCCGCCGGTTGAGGAGGCGCTCGACAGCTCTCCCCATCTCCTCTTCTGTAATTGAGGGAGGACTGTCAGGCAACTCCCCAACTTCCGCCCGAGGTAGAGGCATGGGAGGAGCCGGTAGCAGCGGAGGGTCGGGGAATAATTCTCCCACGACCCTCGCCACCACCTCCGGCTGGAGGGTCTCCGTCACCGGGGGCGTACGAGCCGATACGGGCGCCCCCAAGGATCCCCCTCCAGCGTTTGCAGCAACTCTTCCCATGCCGCTTCCTTCGCCCGGCTGATGGCAGCCTGCAGGATCTTCCTGCACTCCCTGTAGCTGCCATACAGCCGGGCTTCCTCCTCGGGGTCCCGGTGCCGCCGTCGGCGGCTGCGCCCGAACAGCCGCCTGGCCGCGGAACAGGCCGCCCGAAGATCGGCGAGCTCCGGCGACCACCAGTACACCGCCCGTTTGTTTGGGCGGTGTACGTTCCGTGGCATCGACGCGTCGCAGACCTTCGTGAGGGCACCACGGAGGCGGGCTGCAGACGCGTCGACATCCTCCTGCGGGGGGGGGCATGGCCCACGCCTGGACGATGGCGGCCTCTTCCGCTAGTTCACGGTTGAGGCGGCTCACCGCCCAGCAGGGGAACCTCGCGCCCCTCCGGGGGCGAGAGCTAATTCCGGCTTGGGAGGTGGAGACCTCGAACCTAATATATCGGTGGTCCGATAGAGTCTCCACCTCCTCAAGCACTCTCCACCCCCGGACACGACGTGCGACAGACGGGGTGGCAAACGAAAGGTCTACCACAGACCCCCCGTTCTGTCGCACGCACGTATGGACGTCTCCTTGGTTGAGGAGGGACAGCCCTACTTCGGCTGCCCACTCCTCAACGGCCATGCCCCTCGGGTCCGTGGCTGCCGCTCCCCAGGTCCTCGATTTAGCGTTGAGATCGCCCACGAGGACCACGGGGAGCGGCGACAGCCGCCTGACAGCTCCCTGCAGGGAGCCGAGGAACACCTCAAACTCCCATAGGGGCTTGTTAGGGGAGAAGTACACCCCCACAATGGCGTACTCTCCCCAGACGGCTGCCACGAACCCGGCACCTCTCTCTCTCACCGCCAGGGGCGAACCTCGTCCGGCCATAATCGCTACGGAGCCATTCTGATCCCCAGCCCACTGCGGCTGGGAGGGAACGTAGTACGGCTCCGCGGCGACCGCGATCTCGATACCCCACTCCGCCACTGACTGCACGAACAAATCCTGTGCAGCGGCGGAGTGGTTGAGGTTCGCCTGGAGGAAGTTGCGTATGGTGTGCTCCATCAGTGATCCATAGCAACTTCCTCCTGCCTGGTGGCGGCCACCCTTAGACCTGTTCCCATTACGTGGGGGTCCCTGCCCTTCATGATGGGGGGCCTGCACATGCGGCTCCCCATTACATGCCCAGAGGGCCTCCCGGCATCTGCGCAGATGGCACAACGGGCCGCCTCCGCCCTGCACTCGACCATCTTATGGCCCACAGCGCCGCAGCGGTAGCAGGCTTCTCCCCTGCTGGTCGAGGAGGGGCACAAGGCACGGGTGTGCCCCAAGCCCATGCACTTAAAGCAGCGCATGGGCCTTTCCTCCAGCAGCAGGACGCGCACGACGCTCCACCCGACCAGGAGCTTGCCGGCCTCCACAAGCACCCTGGCCGCCGCCGCGGGAAGCGTCATGTGCACGGCGCCTAGACCCCCCCAATTCCTCTGTATCTCCCCGACCTTAAGGTCCTCCAGCCTGCAGTTGGCCTTTGCTGCCACGACCGTCATTATCTCCGTCCGGGACACCGAATCGTCGAGGCCGACAATTCGGATGTCTGCTTTTTTTATCGGGACCGCGACCATGGCAACTCCATGGCTGGCTGCCGGTAAACGTTGAGTTTATTTATGCATGTTGGACCTTTACAGACAAAAATATTGATTTTTAAATAATTTTAGGATGGTTTTTTTTCACCAACTTTGAATCGTTATTAAAATGGAATTATTATTGAAAGACATTTTCAGTACAAATTTTATATTTCAGACTAATTCAGTTATTTACTTAATATTTAGACCGATTTATTGCTATAAAAATAATATGTGTATAGAATAACTTAGTTATAGCTGTAGTTTAGTGCAGTACTGGCTGCACGATAAAGATAGCGATAATTGGAGCAGCGTATGTTATCGACGCATATATTTAAGATGGCATCAGTCCTAAGTCATACATTTACGTTTATCGTTGTTTCATTTTATATGGTGAAATCTTAATATCAATAATGTTTAATAAAATGAAATTTGTTTTTTGGTATAGAAAAAAAAATGGTTTGAAATTAATTATTTTTATTTATAAAATATATCAGTGGGCGTATGATTGTTTATAAAAAAATGTGTCTGACTGTCATAAATTCATGTTTTTAAATGCGTTTAAAAGTTACTGAAAAAATATGTTCCTAAACTTATTCATAAATCAAAATTAATTAAATCAAAATGCGTATTAAAAATACAACATTAACCAGCTACCAGGTGCCCTAAAGTCTGTCTATTGATATATTGATAATTTGTGTAGGTGGTAGTGCCACGCTGAAGCTATAACTGGTTTCAGCATGAATGGGTTGCCTCGTTCGGGCTAATACCACACTCTCACAGAAAACTGACGTAAAATAACATTCCTTGCGTTGTAGTGTTTCCTTCGGTCAGTGAGAGCGCCGAAGAACTACCTCTCTTCCTCTTTCCCCCTTTCCCTTCCCTTATCCTCCCCCTTCCCCATATACAGGTTGGCAATGCACTTGCGACACCCCTGGTGTTGCTAGTGTCTATAGACGGTGGTGGTCACTTAACATCACGTGACTCACCTGTTCATTTGCGTCCTATAATACAAAAAAATATATATTTATATATTAAAGAACCAGGTATTCTAAAATTCTTGTTCTTCCAACGTTGCCGGCTCTTGTACTAAGGTGTCGCAAAAAAGTCTAGTTACGTTAACTACATATTTTTATTTTTCGTTTTCCTGGAAAACCCCTTGCGTTTTATGGGACAAAAAGTATCCCGGATGTAGCCTTGTAATATTAGTTATCACTGTGTTAAGTTTCGTTAAAATTGGTTCTGTATTTTCGGAGTAATACGGGTATATATTCTAGGCTTTAATCCTTTATCCTGGAGAACCCTTTGCGTTTTATGGAACAGAAAGTATATTGTGTATGTAATCTCGTAATATAAGTTATCACTATGTCAAGTTTCGTCAAGTTTGGTTCAGTACTTTCAGAGTGATGCGTGTTCATATGGACAGACAGACAGACAGACAAAAATTGTAAAAAGATTATTTTTGGCTTCTATATCGATGACATAGATTACCCTGATTAAAATTAAAAAAAAAATATTTAATTTACAGATTTCGACATGTTACAGTCTTATTATTGTATAGATTTATATATATAATTTTATATTTTTTTATAAATATATATTATTTAGTCCGATTACGATCTGAAAAACCATCAAGCCAATAGTGTCGATCAGTTCGAGAAAAAAAGATTGTCTTTTGACTGATAGCTTGTCGTTAGCAGGACAAATAAGTGGCCAAGGTTACTACGCGTGATTATTCTTCTACTATGGTCGAAAAGAAAATGAGAGCTTACGACTAGTAAAGCCTTTTTTTCCTATATTCAATTTTTTTTATGCTCTCTCATAGGTATATAACTTTTATGAGGAAGATAAACGTGAACAAATTTTATGACGTCTTTCAACCAAATCTTTCGTGTTTGGATAGAATTATTGGAGTAACTTTCGTTTGTGTTCGTAAATGGCTGTTAGCGGATGCGAGATACCTTTGTTTGCACTATCATTATATGATATTTTACGAACGTATACTTTTTCTCCCAGCTGTTTGATTTAAGTATTAAATAAATCTAGCAAGCAAAACATAAGTTTTACTAAAAAATAAGTAAATAAATATAAACCATTTATCCTACAAAATTATCAATATTTGAAATGTTAGATTATGTCTAATTACCTTTTGATAAAAATGTATTATAAAAAAATAGAATACTGTGAATATAAAAGAAAGCAGATATATTTAACACGCATTTCAGCTTATGTCTACACTTACCATAGCTTTACCGTCCCAGTATATTCTTCACTATTCAATATATATTTGCAAAAAATTATATAAGCTACAATTAATTAAAGACAGGCGTAATTTTTATACCAGAAATAAAATATTGCCATCTCATCATTTAGAATTATTAAGACGAATAAATTGTTTTTATTTATTAGTGTCGGGATTTACATTTAGGTACCAAGGCTCGTTACAACAAATTGAAGCATCATGCCAAGTACAATTTAATGTAATCGTCGGATGAAAATGACTTTTTCTCTGTACATCTCCTAAATAATAAAAACTAATATTAATTTTATGCATTTATGTTGTATGTCGTTACTATGATGAGAAAATGAGTAGTTCGGTGAAGCTGTTAAGACCTTGCTAGGTCAATAGCGTAGTCAGTTCGAAAAAAAAAAACTTGGGGTTCAGAGTTTACCAACTTAACAGCATTAAGAGGCTAAATTTCTTGCACGTCAGCAACATCTTAAGAGGTAAAATAATTGTGAAAGCTGTTCGGGCTTACACTATATTTTATTGGACCTAGCAGACTCCAAAGTCGTCATGAATAATATAAATCATTATAATGATTTCGTGGAAATCTATTTTAGGTAGTCTATCAAGGTGGAAGGTATTATATTTTTACTGTTGTTGTCTGGATCATTATCAAGATTGAGATTAGTTTTTGTATCCCAGAGTAGTAAAAGCGTACGCTGTCTTAAAAACATGGTTTCATTTGAGATTCTTCTTAATTGGGATTTAGGAGTATTCGTTGTTTTAATTTTGATTGAGGTTATGTAACGATGTGTCCCTTAAGGAATTAGCTTTCTATTGTACAAACTAGAACGCACCTCAAGATTCTTGATGTTAACTTTCATCTGAAATAAGTCACGAATAAGTATCACACTTATTCAGATGAGTAATAAAAATTATTTTTTATATTATTTATATATTATTACGATATTTTTGAGATCTATTAAAATTTTTTGTTCATTCTCAGATTTAAAATTAAAAGCATTTATCCACATTAGTGATTAGTGCGTTAGGACATAGCACCGATCGGCGTAGGTTCAAACCCTTGCCAACAAGGTGGAGCTATCGGTAAAGAGACTACGTGACGAAGTCATAACATGATGGCAGATCGCGGACGTACGAGAAGGACTGTGTGTGCGTGACTATGCCCTGATTAGAGTGGGAGCCATCCGTTAGTACTTCTGATAGATGACCAGACGCTGGTGTGGCACGATGAAGTTCTACAGAGATCTTGTGCTAATCCACCCAAGACTGGCGGTTGTACACCGTGGTGTTTTAGTCCATGTGAGTCGAATATAATCCACTCTCTCCCCCGGGGGTAGGATATCCTTAATGGATCTCCCTACGATAAAATAAGGTCTTTTCCCTAAGTCCATCTGGCTAGTTACTACCTTAAAGTTGAAAATGATGGTGAATGAAATATGAGTGTATTCCGGGAGCTGCACTTGAGAACTAGTCTCTTAAGGTTAAACGTGCTGACCATCGTGGGCCATATCGTCATATAACATCAATTGAGGTTGTGTATAAAAGTATATAAAAAGTATATTTTAATGTCAGTTAAAAAACATCTCAAGAAAACATAAATCTATTACGGAAGAACATTTTTGAACTTTACGAGTCTCTAAGCGAGGGAGTAAACGCAAAAAATCTGACGAGGTAATAGAATTTCACGTCTAAATCAGATGATGTGAATAGGCAAGATTTACTTTTTGCATAAAAAATTACACATTAGCAGCAAAGGGAACGCGGGTCTGAAGTAAAATAAGTTTTCGAACTGGGATGGATTATGCATTCAAATTCAAAATTTGAAATTCATAAGGAGCGTCCCATATTTATGAAACGTGGTTATTTATCGAACGAAACAAGCTTAAAAGTCAGATGTCTCGCACATTTTAGAGACGTTATTTTGTTCTTCAATATATAAAACGGGAGGGCTCATGTGTATCATAATATTATGTATGTAATCGAAAGATAAAGTATGGCTTTATGCTTATCGTATCTTGTATCTACTACAAGAAGCTCCAATTAGATGAATAAAGAAATAGCATTGCCATTGCTGCAGCTGGAATAAATTGTATACTTATATTGCTTACTAGTTGGTAAGCAAAGCTCACGCAAAAATGTTTCGATTATTTCGGTATTGTATTGTATTATTTCAATTAACCGTATCTATTCATTCATTTTTTTCATTAGAACTTAAGCCTTTACTCTCTTCTACTGTTTTTTATCCTACATTTATTACATTTTATCACTACTGCTTAGTCACCTTAGAAAAGCGTAATCATTATAAATAAATGTAAATTAGATTAATGTGTTCATCCTTTAAGTGTATCCACGAAATGGTGGAATCGGTTTTGACTAGATTTTCTGATAAATACAGAACTTTTTAGCGACTTATCTGGGAGTTAAGTTGCAATGATAAAATTTAACAGAAGTAACTTTTTATACCACTGGTGGCAAATAAACATGTGGGTTACCTGATGGCAAGTGATCACCACCGCCCATGGATACCTGTGACACTAGGAGAATCACAGATGCGTCGCAAGCCCCTAAGAAATAACTAAGCATGTTTCTTGAAAGATGGTAGATTGTAATAGCCCAGAAACGCTGTAGCTGGGAGTTCATTCTAGAAATTTTAAATACAGTTGTATAGGTTTAAGTATAGTTCCCATTAGACACTCCATGGTAGAAAAGGTGACTCAAACCTGTGCTGTGTTTTGGTAGTTACTTGCTAAGATAGTCTAAATACAGATTTACTTATCCATAAAAAAAGAGCAAAGACATATCCATAAACATTTGCTCTACTTATTTGCTTCAAAAACAAACAGAATCTAATTATTAACTCTAAACATAAATTCTATTTCCATTATAATGTTGAGAGCACTTAAATCTAAGTAATACAACGGTATGTTCACAGACGTCAGGTTAACGAAGTTTATTAGTAGACTATACATCGCCTGTTTGCCTCCCACTTAGCATAATCCAGTTTGTTTGAAAGACGCGACCTATCAGATTAATGTCTCCTTACGTGTGTTCACCTGAGCTGTTTAGTTTATGACTAGATTTCCATTGCACGAATTGTGAATAAGCTGGAACTTTTGGTGAGGGGAAAACATAGTGATAAAATCATAGCACGCCAGTAGGCAAGGCTTTTTCTGAGCCCGCTTGGCTAGTTGCCATACTCGACTTGATAAACTATTGCTAAGAGTGTGCGCAGATGTGTTTTGGTAAATGTACTCAAGGGCCAATCCGCCTAGTTTTACCATGTTTACCTTCTTGGACCACATCGTAATTTAAATTTGGTGAGATTGTGGTTAAGCGCTACAACCTATAGAGTATATAGAAAGTGTGATGTTATTCCATCGCTATGTCTTTGTTTAATGGAATTTCAAACTTATCGAAAAGAATTTTAACCCAGGCTGAAGTTGCATTATCTGAATACGCCATCGCTGCAGATTACTAGCCTTGCCTACGACTTCGTCAGCGTCAGTCGATACACGCAGCGGAAGCTCTCAAGAAGAAAAATACCTGATTTTGAAACGTTATTCACAGTGCTCCGTTCCTATTGGTCTTAGCGTAACTTTATAACCTACCTTGATAAATGAACTATTATATAACACTGAAAGAATATTTCTAATCAGACCAGTAGTTCCTGAGATTACCCCTACAACGTCACAAACTCACAAACTTTACCACTTTATAATAGGTAAACCACAACCGAACTACACGCACTGAGCTTCGTAGCCACAGTTTTACGGTAAATTGTATCTGAACACGAACTAAAAAGTTCGCATTGTCATATCTTTGTCGTATCGTGAGGCTGTGGAACCATCTTCCGGCCAGTGTATTTTTTCCCTTCTTCCTATGACATGGGGTCCTTCAAGTGTAACGTGAAGAGACATTTACACAACTTGCCGATGTTTTTGGATTGTACTATGCTTACCATCAGGCATAGTACAGTCACTTTCTTGTGCTAAAATATAAAAAAGGTAACTTTCTATGCATATTAAATAATGTCTGTAATTCAATAAGAAAACCGGAAAAAATAAAAAAAAGTAGAGGTAGTCATAAGAACTGCCGATAGAAGTGAAAACTCAAAACAATGAAATAACTGTGTTCTCTTTTGAAAATTTAAATTTAATTTATATATATTCACATTTTATAACTTTTTTTTTAAATTAATAACCTTAGTCTAGTTTCCACATCTATTGCTACTCTGAACAATAATTGTACACATTTTTATTCAGTTTATTAATAAATCAAACATAAGATTGGGTGTACACAACCTCAATACAAAATATGAATATTAAATGCAGTGCAAGCGCAATACTCTTGGTCGCGCTTACTAGCATGTCACTGACGCAAAATCATAAGTTTTTTGTTTGACAAAAATACCGCTTAATGCGCCTAAAGAAGTTTTCATCTCAAAAATCTCTATATATAAATTTATTTTGTACGTGTGTATGTCACTGAACTCCTCTTAAACGGCTGGATCCATTTTGATGAAATTTTGTGTGCTTATTCCAGTGGATCCGAGAACAATTTAGATTTACAGTTGGAATCGATAGGTGGCGTTGCGGTTGTTTTAAATTATCAAGCAGGACAACGTCCGCAGTGACCGCTAGTACTCATGTAAGTGTTTACGGTATGCATGTTTTTTTTTCGATCTGACTACGCTATTGACCTAGCAAGGTCTTTTTTTTTAGTCCTCTTTTCCCTCAGACGTGATCCGAGATCTTACTTGCTTTTTTAAACTTTCTTTTCCGCCATATTTTTTTTTTATTTATTTACAATATTTCTTATTTTTTCTAATTACAAAAGTTTCTTTGGTCGTTAATCATTTCTTAATTCTTTACTTTTATATTTTATTTTTATTTCTAATACTAATTTATTTCGACTTATTTAACTAATTTAATATCCCAGAGTTTATATCACAAACCTTATACTACTTACTCTATTTATTCTAGTGTCTTAGCAAGGTCTTAACAGCTTCACTGTACTGTATAGCTTTACCATATAGTCATATGGTAAGTATGGGAGAGGATTAGGAACATTGCTTACTTTTACTGTCCAAGCAGAGGAGGCGGTCAGACATGAAAAAAAGTCTGCTTACGTTAAACTAGAAAGTATACAAACCCGGGGCGAGAAGCTAGTTTTATATAAGAATCATTGAAATGCTTGAAGAAGATTGGCTTAATTATAACAATGAAATGTAATAAATTGAATGCACACAATACAAATTGTTTAGACATGCCGAAACGAAGCTGTAACTAATTAAACAGAGAGGTAATTTTGAGATAAATATAGAGATGGAAGCATTTACAAAATTAATTGTAAGCTTTTCTTCCATTTATTAAATACCATTATATATCATTTGACGGATTATGCTTTTGTTTAAAGTAGAACCAAAATAATTTTACGTCGTTTCAAAGCGAAGTTATATATTTCATAATTATTTTTATCGGCTTATAGGTTGGTTAGTATCAATTGTCAGATGTGACGTAACTCAGAAATTCCGCATACTGAAGTCAGAAAAGCGTTTATTGGATCCGATACGAAATATATATAGGAGTTGTTGAGGTATGTATGCTTGATACACATATATGCTCCAACAACTCATATATCTATGAATAGTTAGATTAGTTCAGCTCAGATAGGTCGCGAATTGCACGTGTCGGGCAGCAGCCCAGGCCGAGGTGTGCCGTGCACCCTTGAGCTAGTTGCCCAAATAAAATCGGCCGAGTGCCGCAATCGCTCGCCTTAGTAGTCCGGTGAAGCTGTTAAGACCTTGCTGGGTCAATAGCGTAGTCAGTTCGAAAAAAAAGCGTTTATTGGTATAAATAAAATTAAAAGACAAATAAATATTTAATTTAAACTCCTAATATTATTACTACTCAACCGATCGTAAACAAATACTGTTGTTGTCAAGTGTACCGAAAATTACATAGTATTTCACCCAGAGAGGACTGTCCACGAGTGATACGTCTAGTTATACACCGTGACTGTTTTAAAAGTGGCAACCTTCAATCGTGTGATCGTTCATGGTCATTTTAAACATATAATAATAATGAGCGTGGTGTATTTAATGCGTAAGTACTCAAACTTTTCTAAAGCATGTATTCAATACGTATTTAAATTTTATGTAATAACATGGCATGTCTTCAAAATTGAAATAAATAATTTTAATATTGATATTTCAAAAATTACTAACAAAAGAATAGAAAACTAAATCTGATTTGCTAAACATAAAACATGGCTTGATGAAATATCACTTTCTCATCAAATGTCAATTAAACAGGTTTATGAAAAGGACAGCAATAACATTATATTATCAGTTAGAAAGACATACATATCTTGAGTTTATAACTATAGAATTACCACAGAATAATTGTTTTGCTCCTGGCTACTTGATATGTTTTTCATCTTGTTTATAAATGTTCAAAATTGATAAACAATAGGATTATACTATGATAAATATAGATGTAAGTACATAAATATATATCGATAATACAATTGTTAATGTTACAGGAAAGTTTCGAAGAACAAAACGGGAACAAACAGAATTGATTGCAAACCCATTCAACTTTTATTGTTCGAAAATAAATCTATTGAAAACAAAGTAAGAAAAGTGGCGCCATTGTATTGGTTTCACTAAATCCTTTCGGCTATTAACGATAAAATTGGAAGTGGTAAATCCTTTTCTAATAAAAACTGATTGTTGCTATTCGAATAAACTCGTTTTTTACTTTGGTGAATTTAAACGATCCTTTCATTTCTGTTACATTCAAATAATTGTTTTAATTTGTGCAGAGTTCAATAGTCGTGGTGTTCTAGTAGTTTGACCGGTGGAATATCTACCCTTTGTCCACAGGTTCAAATCCTGGCATGCGCCAACGATTTTTTCGGAATCCGCGTACTTTCACCAATTTAAATTGGTAACACTATCGGCTGACGGTGAAAAAAAACGACATGAAGTAACCTGAACCCGAGAAACATTCTTCTAGAAAATTTTTCTAGATAATTAGGCACCTATTTTTTATTGATTTAGAACGAGAATCGAATGCAGAGAGTTCTCCAGAAATATTGCTACCATCTAAACAATCACCTGGTATAGGTATATGTCTTTATATTATTAATAGAAGAGAAACAGAATTTCATTTAATCGAGAAGCCGACCTCAAGAAGTCAAAGGATTTTATCATTTAAAATAAACTACTGTTCATTTCATTTCAAGCTCCAATACTTCCGTAATTTGAAATCTGAACCCATGTCAAGTCGAAATTATCAATACTTCTCTACAAGATATTTCAGTCCATATTTTTTTTCTATAACTCGAAAAATATACATTTACCCATTGTATCGGAAGTACCATTATAACCAAGACTATTCTATTTCTTTAACATGATAATTCTATGTTAATTATTTATGTGGCCCTTATAATTATAACTGGATTTTTCTCGCGTCTATTTTGAATTATTTATTATTCTACTGTAAATGTTCACATAATATTTCCTTGAAATTCCACATACCAGACTAGGCCCCCCTCGGCAGCGGCTCAAGGTCCGTTCCCTCGGCGTGGAGCCCTTGAGTACGCTGCTTGCGCGATACAGTGACAAAAAATCTTACATCACTGCGACAACATTACACATATCACCTTCACACACGTGCACGATACACGCTTACACATGAAAGTGGAAGGGTTTTATTTTTTCCCTTATCGAACTGAAATAGTTCAGAAAATTATCCGATACGAAATATATATAAGAGTTGTTGAGGTATGTATGCTTGGTACACATATATATTATGTATCAATAAGTCATATAAGTATGAATATGGCAATATCAAAATCAGTTCGAAAAAAAATGAAATTTCACATAAATTATAGTTAATATATATTTGTTTTAAAACATAAAAGCAATAGAAGTAGTTCTTTAAAGAAAAATGTTCAGCCTTATCACCTTTCTTAAAGTCAGGGGTAATGTTACCATTCGCCGTTACTGATTCTAATAATCTTTGAAGTTCGAGATTCACTTCAAAGGGTAGTTGTTACTCGAGAGCAAAGTATTTTGTAGGGAATGATAATTTAGAAAAAGGACTGTTATTCTAACTTCGTTCAAATATAAGGAGACCTTTTACCCTTTGCTTTTTTGATAAGAGCCCGTCATGTCATAAAGTAATCGAGATTAGTAATAAATTGTAGGCTTATGATTTATTTTTTGTTAGATTGCTGATGAATTGATTCAGTTAAGACTAACACTAAGTGTATATAAAGATCTTTGGTCAAGGTCATGTTAAATAATATCTCGGATACTTACTTACTATACATCCTACGTACAAAGGTAACGAGTACTCGTTAATAAGTACTAGTAAGTGACACCAGTTTTTTTTAATATCTTAGGGATTGAAACTAACAGGTGGGTCACCTGATGTTAAGTGATCACCATACCATATTATATACCATACCATATCCATTGACACATAGCAACACCAGGAGTCACAAGGGTGTTGTCAGCCTGTGTTGGTGTGGAAGAAGAGAGACGGAAGGGGATGGAAGGGAAGGGAAGACGAAACACAACAATGCAAACACTGTTACCCCACGTCGGTTTTCTATGAGAAGGTGGTACTACTCCGAACGAGCCGACCCATTCATGCTGAACCAGTAATAGCTTCAGCGTGGTTTTACCACCTACATACCTACCATTAGTGTGTACTAACTTATGTTGATTGATCATATTTTCTTGTGTCGTCGCCCAATTGTGACAGCGATTAAATACAAATTGAATCTACCACTTCTCCTCAAAACTTTTGACTGCAATTAAAAGAAAGGTAAGTCCACGAATAAGTCAAAATAATCAATATTTTCATGTAAGTTATATCGATATACAGTTTTCCTTTACGACTTTTTTTTTATATCATAGGATGCAAACGAACAGATGGGTCACCTGATGTTAGGTGATCACCACCGTCCATAGACACTTGCAACACCAGGGGAGTCACAAGTGCGTTGCCAGCCTGTGTTTGGGAGGAGGGCGAGAGGGACAGGAAGGGAAGGAGAAAGGGGAAGGGGAGGGTAGGTGGGTCTCCGGCTCTCTCACTGACCGAACGAAACGCAACAATGCAAGCACTGTTACGTCACGTCGGTTGTCAGTGAGAGGGTGATGCTTCCCCGGACGAGCCGACCCATTCGTGCTGAAAACAATAATAGCTTCAGCTTGGCTCTACCACTACTAAAAAATGAAAAATGTTTACAAATCTGATGTTTATTTTTCTACTTTGAGTATACTACCTCTACGATTTAATGATTTTAAATGAAAAATCTCTCTATACAGAAGGGACAATAAATTAAGTATTGAGTTTAAGAATAATCCAGACAAAAGAAATATATTTTCTTGGAACTATTTTTAATAATATGTGTAATAAGATTTTCTTCTTATAGCGCTATCTTTGTCTACCGCAGTTATTGTATTGTGCGATTGAGAGAACACTTTACAAAACCGAAGCAAATCTTACTTAACCGCACATATCACTTTTCTTTCCAACGTGACATGCCAAATCAAATGTCAATACAACACAGATCTCTCCCACAAATGTGAACGCTCACACAGGTACAAACTCGTGTTGGGTTTTATGTTATCTCCGTTATTTTTGTAAATTTGTTAGTTTAGTTTAGTTGAGTTCACAGATACAATATGCATGTTTGAGTTAGTAAGATACGTGCACCACATGTGTGTCTCAGTAATTCTTATAGGAATGATTATTGTAAGTGGAAGCCACGTTGATGTTATACTTGGCTTCAGCATGAATGGGTCAGCTCGCCCGGGGTAGTACTACCCGATCCACAGAAAACCGACGTCAAGTAACAGTGCTTGCAATGTTGCTTTTCGTTCGGTCAGTGAGAACGCCGGAGTTCCACCTCCATCCCTCACCTTTCCCTCTCTTCCCCTTCGTCACCAACATAGGCTGTTTCGCACTTGCAACTTCTCTAGTGTTGCTGGTGTCTACGAACGGTGGTGATCACTTAACATCAGGTGGCCCACCTGTTTGTTTGCCTCCTATGATATAAAAAAAAAAAACAAAAAAAAGATTAGCTTATTGAGATTCGAGTTGTTGCATCTAAGGCTACAGCTCAAGACGATGTTCGATTTTTGTTCTCGAACTGACTACGCTATTGACCTAGCAAGGTCTTAATAGCTTCACCAGACTACGGGATGTTCGGTCACTTTGACAGTCTTCACCAAGCGGTTGAGCGACATATGCATTCACCCCAGTAATCCGGTGAAGCTGTGTAGATCCATCAAGCGAATACTGATGGTCAATTAAAAATAAGACAGTTGTCAAATCTCCGTAACAATATTTTCGTGTCTTTGGTGAAATTATATTAGCATCATTCTACTAATTTATAATATGTGTGTGAGTTAAATGAAACTAAATTGAATCTAAACAACGCTCGTTTAAAACGCTTGATTGTTATCAATTTCATCGCATTAGAATTGAAAGTTATATTATTTTATTTCATGTCACATTTCGATAAATTTGTTGTCCTTGAATCATTCGAATTATAATATTATTTTTGTGTTTTATCCTTGAAACTTTTGTCGTAAAAATAGTTGGTTTATTATTTTGTTTACGCCATATTTCACTGTTTTCATCGTGAAAAATGAATTGTGAAACATAAATAATGTCTCAATAACTAAAGTAGATACAAGATCAAATATTTATGCGAGATGGTATTAGAGAAAAGAATTTTATAAATTTATTTTCTTTGAAATTTCATTTTTTAATTTCAACTGGTAAAATAAAGAATTGAATCATTTTTTTTTCTCGAACTGACTACGCTATTGACCTAGCAAGGTCTTAACAGCTTCACTGAACTACTAAAGCGAGCGCTTAAGGTACTCAGCCGATTTTATTTGGGTAACCAGCTCAAGGGTGCACGGCACACCTCGGCTTTGCTGTTGCCTGTTACATGCAAACTCGCGAACTATCTTAGCTAACCTAGCTAACTATTCATATATGTTTGAGTTGTTGAGACGCATATGCGTACCAAGCATACACGCCTCAACAACCCCTCCATGTATTTATTATCGGAAAATTAGAGTTTTTTCAGTTCGATATGGGAAAAAAATAAAATCCTTCCACTTCCATGTGTAAGCGTGTACACGTGCACGTGTGTGGGGGTGATCGTGTAGTGTTGTAGCAGTGATGTAAATTTTTGTGTCACTGTATCGCCACCCTGCCCAGGTTGAATCAGTTAGTCAGTGTTACCCTTTTATAGTAATTAATGTTTCGATTTTAAAATTGAGCGATAAAGTTCTTTCATCTGACATTTTTTTAATTAGCTGGTAGCATATTAATGAATTAATTGTCTTACCATTACGTTCTGGAGATAACAATGATCCAGTAGACATTTCATGCATCACTGTTATTTTCACGTCTTATGCAAAATAATTTAATAGTGAATTAATATATCTGATGCTTTTCATATTGCATTATGAGTCCATAGCTCCTTGCATATCTTTTTTGTTCGCGTATAGAATAGAAGAGCTAAAAAAGTAATAGTTAAAAGTTCATGTAGCCACGGTGTGCCCATTTTCAATAAATAGCAGGTTTTTAATTATCACCTGTGAAATAGCAGTTATTAAAGCAGCTATAAAATTAATATTTCGTGCTTGCTGAATTCTTTTTATGGATTATAATTATTTTACTTAATAAGTCATAATAAATTACATATAAGTAGACAAATAAAATAGTAGGCACAGAGTGTTTGCTATAAAGAATACGATACAACTATATACCACAGAATATTGCAAAAATGAATTGTGTACGAAATATAAGAGTTGTTGAGGTATGTATGCTTGGTACACATATATGCTCCAACAACTCATATATGTATGAATAGTTAGCTTAGGTCAGCTCAGACAGGTCGCGAGTTGCATGTATCAGGCAACAGCCCAAGCCGAGTTGTGCCGTGTACCCTTGAGCCAGTTTCCCAAATAAAATTCGGCTGAGTGCCGCAGGCGCTCTCCTTAGTAGTCCGGTGAAGCTGTTAAGACCTTGCTGGTTCAATAGCGTAGTCAGTTCAAAAAAAATTGTGTAGTTAAAAAAAAGTAGTTTTAATAATACCCTTTTTTATAGTAGCACAGCAAAGTGACTGCACTATGCCTGATGTTAAGCACAGTGCAATCCAAAGACAACGGCGACTACCAAGAGATACGCCATCCTTCGTCGGTCGCCGCTGTCATGCAGGCCTGCGTAAATGCCTCTTCAAGTTACGCTTAAAGGACCTCATATTATAGGGAGAAGGAAACACTCTAGCCGGGAAATTGTTCCACAGCTTCACTCTACAAAGATAACGAAAAAGGAGAATAGTGATCACCACAGTGATTACAATATTTATAAATTATGTTTCGTTTGTTGATTGGTCGGCTGTTGATTGATCCTTGAATCTAATTCAACGTTTGAAACATTGTTTTTCAAGAACAACACAATAACAACAATTATTGAATTCTCGTTATAAATAAATTTCTGATATTTCGTAATAAGAAATTGTAGGAATTATAAATCAAACAACAAATCCTTCTTATCATAAAATTCAAACTAGAAACCCAACGAAATGAATTTGAATAAAATATTATCCACTAAAATTCCATTTAGAATATCTAAAATATTCACGAAATGTAAAAGTCAAAAGAAATTCTTTAAATTATTTAATTTTCTTTAATGTCTAACTGAGGTGAGTTATGTTAAAGTGTGCTCGGCGCAACCTGAATACGTCACTCTTGATGTAGGTCGTGCGCTATCACGACTTTTGAGACAAAAACTTACAAAATATTGTTGAGAATTGTAAAAGTAATTTATCGGTGCAATTGTTCTGAAACGAATTTATAGGTATAACGATATTTCAGATAACTAAAATAAATTGATAAATCCTTTTCTCGCAACCAATCTATTTAGTAGATTGTAATAATGTAATATACATGACCTTTTATATCGATTTGATCATATTATATCTTCTTTTTTATATTATATGGGAGGCAAACATGCTGGTCACCTATTGTTAAGCGATCACCGCCGTCCAAAGACACTAGCAACCACAGAGGAGTCGCAAGTGCGTTACTAGCCTGTGTTTGGGAGAATGGTAATAAAGGGAGAGGGGTTAGAGGAGAGGGGAAGGAAGAGGAGAAGGATAAGAAGAGGGCAGGGGAGATGGGTCTCCGGCGCTCTCACTGACCGAACGAAACGCAACAATGGAAGCACTGTGACTTCAAGTCGGTTTTCTGTGAGAGGGTGGTGCTACCCTGGACGAGCTGACCCATTCATGCTCAAACCAATAATAGCTTCAGCTCTACCACCTACTAAAAGTGCCTTTGTTACAATTTACTAAGAAGATTTTATGACATCGAAAAGTTCCGTGTTATTATGTCTAATCTATGTAATTCGTACATATTACAATGTGTTATATTTAATTAATGCCTTCAATATTAAAAAAATATACAATAAAAGAATGCAAGATTACGAAAATAAAAATTGTCCGTTAGGAACAACTTAAAGTTATCTAACTCCGAATCTAATACAATATGATCATTTATGTTGTTTATGTTACTATATTTTTGTCACGTTCAGATAAAGCGTTATGCCTCATCAATGCGGCTTTCTCTTTATATCAAATCAAAAATACTTTATTCAGTTTTGGCCTTGAGAAGGCGTTTATGAATATAACACTCAAAATTACTCTTTCTCTCTATCATCTGTGTTTTTTATATTCATTTCATTTTCTATCATTTTTTCAATACCAATAACATAAAGTAAGGGGAAATCGAAAAGTTACAAGTAATATTTCAAAAATAATAATTATTAAAAAAATATTTATCAAATAATGAAATATAAATTATATATTGAAAATACTAAATGAATATAAGGAAAAATGTATAATTTACCTATGATTAAACACAAAAACAAAAAAGTCTCAATGAATTTTGTTTGCTCGAATTTTGATACTCACCCATACACGCAGTCGTATACAGTACAAACACATAGAGCGAGAGAGAAAGTCACGTGGAAGATACATAACACTTTCTTACGTGACGTTTTTTACAAGTTAACTATAACCGTAAACCACGTTAAGAAACTGCGTTTAAATAAAAGCTATCTAAGATTTCGCCGAAAAATCCGAAGAAGAAAAGTCAAAACATAATTTTGATATACTTAACCGAACTTATCATTATGGCGTTTGGATTTGCTACTGTTTGTATTTATTCCTGGGTGTTCCATTACTTTACTGTAGTCGGGCGGTACATCTGACATTAATAAAGGCTCCAGCGGCAACCGCTCGCGTTGCTCTATTTTCGTTTGACGCCGACCGACTGCAACGCTGCCATGTTTCAAAATATACCAAGCCTTTTGTGTATTCTGTTTAAGCTAGATGCATTTGCTCTTTTATTTGTGCATTTATTGTGTCATTTTTCATGGGATTAAAAAGTTTTTACATATTAAAGTGATATAGTAGTTTTAATACAGTGTTATAATTAGATAAGCCTCCTTTATATTGGAAACTCGTTGATATTTTGATTTAAACTTTATAATGTAATCTGAATCATATGGGGATTCGGAATGGGAATGTGGGAATGTAATGTTTAATTTCATTAAAAAAAAAAAAGGGTTTTAATGATTTATCTGACAGCGGGTATAACGTTTTTGATTTATAGTATACAATACAAAAGATAAAGAGAGAGAAACGTAAAGAAAATAGAAATATGAGTATTTGAAAAAAAAAAAGTCACACAAACACGAA
This sequence comes from Antheraea mylitta, assembly GCA_014332785.1. Classification (NCBI taxonomy): domain Eukaryota; kingdom Metazoa; phylum Arthropoda; class Insecta; order Lepidoptera; family Saturniidae; genus Antheraea; species Antheraea mylitta. The sequence continues at coordinate 2,383,450 of JACEII010000044.1, forward strand.
AATAAATTGTATAAATATAAAGGGTTAATGTTTATAAACATGTGGAAATATTTTATTTGCTCATTAGTGATCGACATGTATTATCATTTGATGAAAGTTGTAGCATATCTGTACTGAATTAATTGTTCATTTTATTCATCAATAGGGTTTTTAAGATAGTTAATACAATACTGTAATATGAAATCACCGTCTCAGTATTTACAGTTCACTGTTGAATATAGGCCTTTTTCAAAGTAGACAAATCTTACTAATTTTCAGCTTCCCTTGATTTATAAAACTAATTATTTAGCGTTTCTGAGAATAACTTTAATATAAATATTTATATATAACTAAATATATCGGTGACTGCTCGCGTGAACTGTAAAATTATTATCAAGGTATTTTTTGATAAAAAATTCTAGTCTTAAATTATTTATTTTGTATCTAAATATGTATTGAATAGATTATTCCACACAGTATTGATTGTCTAAGTAATGTGAGTAAATTTCCATTAATTACGTTGACGAAGTTATAATATTTAATTAGACTAAGGTATTACATGTCTCATTTTACATTTTTAGGTTTCTTTGTCACATAAAAGCAAGTTATTAAGTTAGACTTAATGTAAAGAGCTACTTATTCTATTATATTAGTTAGCATCAGTTTACGTAATTTTTTTACAAATTTAATATTTAAAATACTTTATTCAACTTAAACCCGAAGAAGAAGAACGCCTGAATGAATGTCAAAACTACCACCGGTTCGGAAAACCACCTAGTCATCGAGAAAAACTATAATCGTGTACTCTTGACAATTTTGTTTCTAGGTACACCTTACTCTTAATTTTATAATTTGTTTTATAGATTTGGTACTGTAACAAAGATCAAATAATGTTTTTTTACACTCTATTCGTATTACTACAAAAAAGTTAAATACGTATTAAATACTGGAGCTAACAGTACTTGCACCGTTGCGTTTCATTGTCAGTGAGAGCGTCGGATACCCACCATTCCTATTCCCCTACCACCACTCCTCTCCCTCGAACATAAGCCGGCAACTCCCTTGGTGTTACTAGTGCCTATGGACGGCAGTGATCGCTTACCATCAGGTGACCCGCGTATTCGTTTGCCCCCTATAATAAAAAAAATGAATACTTGCTTTAAAAAGTTTGAGTAATTACGTATTAAATGCATCGCGCTCGCCGACGATTGCCGCGGCAAGCTCTCCTTATCCTCCTTTTTACAAGTCTAACCTAACCGAACCGAGATAAAAGAGCAAGATGTCGGTCGGCGAGCACGTTGCGTATAATACGAAAGTACCGAAACTTTTTAAAGCAAATATTTAATACGCATTTAACTTTTTTGTAATAACACGGATACATTTGACCACAATCTCACCTGATGTTAAAGATATGACCCAAAGTGGTAAACACGTTATATCTGAAAAGAGACTAGTTCTCAAGTGTAGTTGCCGAAATACACGCAGGTTCTTGAAGAAAAAATGTCAATCTGAGGGTGGTAACTAGTCAGGCGGCTTAGAAAAAGTTATATTTCATGCTATGGTTTCATTCTGATGTTTACTTTCACAGAAGAAAGCTCTAGATCATTCGCAAGGATTCGAACCTAGGTCTAACAACGCGTAATCCTAATTATTTAACCACTGAGTCATGATTGTTTCAATAATAGATCTATACTTTAAAAAGGAAAAGTGTATATAACTTTTGTGGTTTTGGATTTACAAGCACACTGATAACCAAACAGATATATACATTTTGACTTTTATAATATTGCACAGCTAATACAAAACAGTCGTAACTCGAAAATGTAGTTAATTTATATTCTAATAAATCTTAATAGAAAAAGTGATATCCTCAGTAAAATAGATATAAAAAAATCTAAAGCGAGAAATTACTTTTTATTCTCGAATTGGCTACGCTATTGACCTAGCAAGGTCTTAATAGCTTCACCGGACTACGCGAGAAATAACGCTTTAATCAACTCTCAATGAACTACTAACGACTACTATTCCCTACCAATATTACATTATTTTTAATTTCTGAAAAGCGCGATCGGGTGAAGACGTGTATATCATGTAAATTACATTATAAAGGAAAGTAATTTGATAATATAAATGTCAATAAAAAAAACTTTTTAACAAAAAATGAGTCCGCCGAAAAAACTGAAAAGCAAAAAATAATAAATCTTTCATTTTATTAATCTTAATTACTAAGTTCCTTAACTAATGTAAGTATACCTAAGTAATTTTAAGTCGGCGCCAAATAATCAATGAACATAGTTCACTATATTACCTTAAATTCAAACATATAACCAAATCAAATTAAAAATTCCCCAAATTTATATGGGATCAACTTCGGAGTATAAAACACTTTCCATTAAAAAAAATTCAAAATTGGACTATGCTGTAAAAAGTTATGCGTAGTTATTGCTATATATATTTATATATACGCGTCGACTTGAGAACCTCCTCAGTTTTTTTCCTCGGTTAAAATGCATAGTTTCAAAGACATTTATTTCATTAGATAGCGAGAAATCAGTCTTTCATAGATTCTGAAAAAGAGTTATTTTTCAGTTACGCCAGTATTGTAATAGCAGTGCGATATGTAACTGTTGGTAATAATAATTTCATATATCAATCACAATATAATATCATTTTAAAATTAACAGAGTTTTAATTTAATGATAGCAACTGAAGATTATTTTTAATTATTTATTACAATAGAATTATATGGAGTAAATGCGTTGTATTTAATAAGAGTTCTTTTCTATTGGGACGATATATCACCTATTTCTTGCACCGAGCTTTCAAAATATTGGAAAATGTCGAAACTCACCGACGTGCGACGGCGAGCTTTCATTCGCAGTGTCTTTGTTTTAACTCGTAATCTAGTTTCTCTAATGCGGTTGAAAACATTCACTTAAAGAAACAAGACATTTTGTCATTTTGTACTACAAATGGGAAAACAATTAACAAAGAGTGTTTATAGAACTGCAATAAATAATGTCGGTTTTCAAATATTATATATACTTTTGTAGTTCTTATGCAACGCATAAGTTATTATATAACGTACTAGCCTCTCCCAGCGACTTCGTTCGCGTGGAATAATTACTACGGGCTAATGCTAACACGTAGCGGAAGCTCTCAAGAGGAGTATCTCAAACATCCCAAATCGGCTGAGTGCCTTCAGCGCTCGTCTCAGTAGTTTGGTGCAGCAGTAAAGACCTTTCCAGGTCAATAGCGTTTTCTTTTCGAAAAAAAAAAATCTCAAGTGAAAAAAAAACGCTTTTGAAACATTCTTCATTGCTGCTCCGCTGCTATTCGTCTTAGCGTGATGAAATATAGCCTATAACCATCCTTGATAAACGAGCTATATAACACTGAAAGAATGTTTCAAATCAGATCAGTAGTTCCTGAGATTACCCCTTAATAATAATAATAATAATAATACCACTTACAATATTACAAAGTCACAACGTCACAAACTCACAACGATACAAACTCACAAACTTTACCTGTTTATAATATTAGTATAGATGTATATTATGTTATAGGCTAAAGAGAAATGGCGATCTTTGGAGGAGGAAATCACCTGCATAGAGGTTCTGGCAGATGCTAACTAATAAATAATATTTTTCTTTTAACAATCTAACATCCTTCTGTGTAATGTGTAAATATGTTTTAGTTTTTTCTTTTTATTTCAAGCTCATATTTTGTTCGACATTTGTCAAAAATGCAAGAAATAAAAGGATTTGTTATTTTTTTTTTATATCATAAGAGGCAAACGAACAGATTGTCACCTGATGTTAAGTGATCACCACCGTCCATAGACACTTGCAACACCAGGGGAGTCACAAGTGCGTTGCCAGCCTGTGTTTAGGAGGAGGGTGGGGGGGGGGGCAGGAAGGGAAGGAGGAAGGGGAAGGGGAGGGTAGGTGGGTCTCCGGCTCTCTCACTGACCGAACGAAATGCAACAATGCAAGCACTGTTACTTCACGTCGGTTTTCTGTGAGAGGGTGGTGCTTCCCCGGACGAGCCGACCCCTTCGTGCTGAAAACAATAATAGCTTCAGCTTGGCTCTACCACTACTAATTTACTCAAGGTTACTATTCAACTTCTCTAAACATTACACCGTTTATGTTACCTTTATTAAATTTTATCAACATTATTTAACACCATGCGGCAAAGCGTAATAATATGCAGTCTGCATGATATTGTGACGATAAAAGAGAAATTTTGAAAATCACAATATATTGTAAAAAGTTATGCGTGATCATACATAAAAAAAATATACGCGTCGAATTGAGAACCTCCTCCTCCGTTTTTTTCGTCGGTTAATAAATTATGTACATTGAATTTTGTTTTTCAGTCGAGCTATCACGAATTTCCAATGTCGCCAGCTAACTACACCACAAAATGTAGCGTGTCTTATTCACTACTTTTATAATTAGCTCCATCAAACAACAATACATATTCCAATATTGATGTGAAACATTTATAGGAACGGATAAACCTGATTGGTGGTTTAGCGACGTTTAGCAATGGTTCAAAACGCGAACATTACACTATTAACGAAATACTCAAAAACATTTACAATCCTATCTGTATAAACATAACATTCAAATTGCCTTGTCGGTCACTCGTTATACTATTGTTACGCGGCACGCACCGACGATCTAGCGCACCTTTAATAAATGCCGCCAAACACAGTGCGCCTGCGCCTACTTGAATTTTTGTATTTCATAAAAAATAATAGTTATGTAATAAAATAAATAAGCAGTCATTATTTTATGGACACATTTGTATTTTTTTTTACGTGAGGTATTCCCTTAAAAATACCCACTCTCCCGGGGGAGAGGGTGTGTTATGTTCGAGTTGTACGGACTAAAACCCCACGGTGTACCGACAGACCGTAGTGTTGGGGCGGCAAGGGATCGTTCTAGGCTATTCCCCTTAGATAGCCGCCCCAACAGTCCACCCGGCGGATGGTGGCCGCCTGGCTCCTACCTTTAGAGAGCTGGGTACACACCAGCTGCCTCCCCTCGTCTGCTGGATCTGTGCAATGAGGGGATGAGCCCCCCGACTACATCCCCACGGGTCTGACTACGGTGGCAGGAGAAGTTGGGCAAAGCGTCGCCTCCTCCTGCCGGTCCTCCATTGGCGAAGGTCTTCTCCTACCGCCACCGCCAGGGAGCGACGTTTCACCTCCCACGCAACCCACTCAGACAGAGTGTGCTGCGCAGTATCCTCCTCAGCGCCGCACTCGTGGCAGGCGGTGGTCGGCTCCCTGCGAGCGATCCAATGCAGGTACCACCCGAAACAACCATGTTCGGTCTGCATCTGCATCAGCCTGAAGTCAGGAAGCCCCACTCCCAACTAACCCACTTTCGCAGGACCGGGCGGACGGCGTACATTCCGTAGCGCGCGTCCGCAAGGTCCTGCATCCACCTATCGACTGCCCCCTCCCGCAACTCCCGCCTTTTAACTTCTATCTCCCTAGGAGCCTGAGGCTCCCCACTACGCTTCCTCGCCGCCGTGAATTCGTACACGGCGGCGAGCACCCCAGCCTCCGGCTCCCAGGGAAGGGAGCCGGCGAGCGTGAAGGCCGCCGCCGAACAGATTTGTAATGCTTTATATATCATTATGCCATAGCTGATACCTGTCGTAATTTGTTATTTTATGCATACAACTTATACATAACAATTTCGATGTTTCACATCTGCAAGGCGTCTCGTGAAGTCTCAATTTTTATTTATATGTGTAGTAATCATCTGAATGAGTCGAATTTCAAGGCGAATAAATTCGAATTATGAAAGCTAAAACTTTTATAATAATCTTATATATAAAATAACTTACAAGTTACAAAATAACTATTATAATAAACTTACAAAGGATTCTAATTTAAATAAGCTTTTGTAGATAATCTTCGACTTGCGAAGGTTTAGATCGATTTTATCTAATTCTGAATTACTTAGGTGAACTACTAAACTTTCTTATTACAAGTATCATATTCAAAGAAAAATTACTTCAAAGAAATATTTTTAGAACATTCTTAAACTCGATATCTAACCTGGGGGCCTAACCAAGTTGCTTATCTACAATTACTAACACAAATAAAAAACGGAAAAATGTATCGAGATGACATATTTGAACGCTATATCACGTGATAAAGCGTTCAGATATGTCATCTCTATACTATTTTCGTTTTCTATTTGTGTAAGTGATTGTAGATAAGCAACTTACTTAGGCGCCCAGTTTTACCTTGGTGCTGTAGATACTCTTCATTAATTTATTTAATGTACGTGTTCGGGTTAAGAAGGAGATATGTTTTTTTTTCAAGTTGTTGATGTGTTTAGGACCTACTGAAATCAAAAAGGTCTTAATTCAATTTAGGCTCTGAAAAGGCACTTATGAACGTTAAAACTAATACCGGTTCAGAATACAACCCAGTCATAGAGAAGAAATGTCAAGAAACTCGATCTGGTTTATGTCATTATACATAACATAGCACAACATATTTTTATAGACATATACAGTTATATTCGTTTTTGGTGCATGCACAGAGAGAGGCGTCCTTTTAAGACGTCACCATAGTTCCCAAATTGGTCTATCTTTTTGTATTAAGACTCGCTTGCCATGACACTTGAACTTACTACTACTAGTACTGAGTTCTCCTGCATATAGGTTTATATTTGTTAACTAACCTACGATTTCATCTGCATTATTTAATATCATGACAATATATTTTGTATACAGAGAAAGAAGCATAAGCACAATACCGCTTGCCCCACTTTTTCACGGCAAGAAAACACATATCGCTGAACGCTTAGTGCTATAATAATCATAATATCTTAAAATTTTAATGATTTTTAGTAAATGAAGCTATTTTAACAATCTCTTTCTTAGATAAGGAGCAAAAATTAAAAAAGTAATGCGACAAAAAAAGTCGAATCAGTCATAAGAATTTTCGGCAGAAGTGAAAACTCAAAACAATGGAATAATTCGCGATACGATTATAGTCTGATTTATATAAAATTTTAAGATTTGTAAATTGTATTTATAAGCATTATTCTCGTTTTCACATGTGTTGGCATTTGCAGCTATAATTATATACATCTTTAGGCAGTTATTATTTAAGAAAAAATGATGGGCTTCACTAGCTCAATACAGAATATTAATAGTACACGGGCCGCTATATTCGTCGATAATCGGCATATTACATGTACACGGGCCGCTATAGTACGCGTCGATAGTCTGCATATTACATGTACACGGGCCGCTATAGTACGCGTCAATAGTCTGCATACTACATGTACACGGGCCGCTATAGCACGCGTCGATAGTCTGCCTCAAGCGCTATACGTCACGAACATGTTGAGGTAATCGGTGACGCGAACCCATAAGTATTTTCCCTGCCAATTTAAATCACTCAACACAGATAAGGTAGTTTTCACTTCAAAAAATGATCGAAGTCTGTTCAGTAGTTTTTGGGTGATGCACACACAAATGTAGATGACCTCTTTAATTTATTTTTGTAAATATAATTTTATATATGTAATATAATAAGATACATAGATATGTCACGCTGTCGTGGGAACGTGTAATACTTAAGTACTGAAATATACAAAATGTTCACCCTCACAGTGAATTATACAAGCTCATCCCTTTACAATTATCCTTAGGGTTAAATTTAATCAGACAATGATATTACTTTCGTAATTACTGTACTGGAACCTTCATGCCAGAATTATATGCGGTTGAATCGTATAAACTTTATTCGTGTTTAATTGATATTTATATTAATTTTTAATGCCTACGTGTTGTTACGTTTATGTAATTATAGAGAGTTTATTCAGTAAATTAATTAAATATTTAAATATATTTTTTAATAATTTAAACATAAAAAATATTTTCATAAAGAACAACAACTGCTTTTATCTTTCTGTCTGTAACTATGTACACGTGGACTATAGAGGTTTGCAAAGGTTGTTTATTATTTTAAAATTTATATATTGATATATTTATTTTGCATTTATAAATCAATTTTCTTATTTATTGTGCTGGGATAAAAAGTTATATGTAATGCAGAGCGATATGAATCGGTCAGGACATAGTCTTTTCCAACAAGTTTCTTAACTAGTTTTTGCATAATGAAATAATTATAATCAGGAAAGGATGGAATTTACATCATCAATTTGATATTTAATCATACAAACAAATATACCCAACTAGATATCAGCTTCTGCAATTTGATTTAGCTTAAAGGCGAACTGTGGAATTGTAATTACAATCTCACAAGCGGTATCGAAATCTATCGAATTTTTGTCTCAAATTGTTTATCCTACTATTTGTATAATCGTTTGTTTCGGGAATTGTACAGATGATGCCTGCTATTTTTTGTATCATAGGAAGCAAACGAACAGGTGTGTCACCTGATGTTAAGTGACCACCACCGCCATAGACACAAGCAACACCAGGGGATTCGCAAGTGCGTTGCCAGCTTGTGTTTTAGGGGGGAGAGGTAGGCGGTCTTCAGGCGCTCTCACTGAACGAACGAAACGCAATAATGGAATACTTCACGTCGGTGTTTCTGTGGGTCAGGTGGTAGTACCTCAGGTGAGCTGACCCATTCATACTGAAACCAGTAATAGCTTCAGCGTGGCTCTACCATCTACAATTGTTGTTTACCATTGCAATGCTCGCCATCAGCAGATCTATCTTTACTCATTGGAACCTAAATGGTCACTAAGAGACTGAGTATACAGAATGTAATGCTATTTAAGTTTTGAGAAACTTCAATTTTGTAAGGACTACGATGGACTAAAGACATTTAGTAAGAAAGATGTATTTTTGTTTCTATTTTTTTTTTAAGTTTCGTCGTCTGTATGTAAAGTATATTGTTATGGTTATAAATAACTAAGATAACGTCGCAGACATTAATTAGTTATATTAATTAGTCTATAATATTTTTGCATTCTTGGCCGAAAAATGTACCAGTAATAAATGAGTACTTACCTATACTGTAAATTTAACTTGAACAGTCAATTATAACTTTTCTATCCTAAATAAATTGAATTCGGCGTCCCGTGTGCACAGATTATTAAAATCACTTGACCGTTACGAGAGAAACTTGTAATTTATTATGGGTAAAGTTGATCGGCGTCTCGGAGCACGTCACCCTTCTTTAAACGTATTTGAAAGTTCCTCCGGCAAACTGGAAAACTCGTGTAGCACGGAAAAAAGTTTTTTATTACATTTAAGTCAACAATATTTCTTGTAAGCCCGCTCATGAATAAAATCGTCTCTGATACAGAGACACGATTGAAAATCTAAAAGAAATAATTCGGTTTTTAGCTTCAGTTTTAATGTTTCGCTAAAAGTACTTCAAAAATCGTCAATAGATGGCGGTGTATCGAAATCTTTGTATGAAGATAGTAAACCCTATTTATATTCTACATCGCAATAATAAAATATCGAAACAATAATAGAACTATGAAAATATATGTGTCCATATTCGGCCATATTTAAATAAAAAAAACTGCAGTTCTGGTACCTTTTCACACTAAGACATTTTAACTGTTCTCACCAAACTCGAGAAAATTATGAACATACCCCTATAAATAAATACTATTTTTAATGAAAAAAAATTGGAACGCAAGTTGTAATTGATAATCTATATATATAATAAAAATGAAGTGTCTGTATGAAACAGCGAAATAAAATTTTTTCACTGATTGGGTATGAACGTATACACGCTACTGATGTCAAAATTGCAAATTTTAAAATTTTTGTCTGTCTGTCTGTCTGTTTGCTCCGGGTAATCTCTGAAACGGCTGGACCGATTTTGACGAGAATTTCACTAGCAGATAGCTGAAATTCATGAGGGTGACATAGGCTACTCTAAATTAGACTAAGTGTTAACCGCGGCTTCTTCTGCAATGCTATCTCCAAAACGGATGGACCGATTTTGATAGAACTTTCACCAACAGATAACGGATACCATAATAAGTAATTTAGTATATTTTAATTTAGACTAGCTGTTAACTGTGATGTCGCCCGCAGTACCATCTCTAAAACGGTTAAACTGATCTTCAAGAAACTTTCATTGGCAGATAGCTGCCTTTATAAAAAGTATACTAGCCGTTAACCGTGGCTTCGCCTGCAGTACTATCTCCTAAACGGTTTGACCGATCTTTACGAAACTTCGATTGGCAGATAGCTGACCTTATAAAAAAATTCAAGTTATTTTAATTTAGACTAGCTCTTCACCGTGGTTTCGCCCACAGTACTATCTCCAAAACGATTAGACCGGTCTTCACGAAACTTACATTGGCAGATAGCTGATTTTATAAATAGTAATTCAAGCAATTTTATTATATACTAGCTGTTAACAGTGGTTTCGTACGCAGTATTATCTCCGAAACCATTAGATTGATCTTCACGAAACTTCTATTGGCAGATAACTGATTTTATAAAAAGTAATTCAAGCAATTTTAGCTTATACTAGCTATTAACCGTGGTTTCGCCCGTAGTGCTATCTCCGTAATGGTTAGACCAGTCTTTAGGATACTTTTTCTGGCAGATAGCAGACTATTTAAAGGTAATTTAGGTAATTTTTGTTTATAATACCTGTTAAACGTGTTTTCGCCTACAAAACTCTCTTCAAAACTGTTAGACAGATGTTCACGGGACTTTCATTGGTAGACAGCGTACCTTATAAATAGTAATTGAGGTTATTCTATTTTAGACTAGCTGTTACCCACGACTTCGTCCGTATGAAATTTAGCAAAAACATGTTGTTTACTGTAAACATGTGCGTATTTATCGTGCTTTAGTATATACAATTTTATATCTTGATTTATATATATGCAAAATTCAAGACATCACCACATTCATAGTTTACAATTTAATATTATTATTATTATTAGCAATTCTGAAGATAAAAGAGGTATTTTTAATTAAATATACAATACTTATAATACAATTAAAAAAAGCGCATGCGGAGCTGCGGGTACAGCTAGTAATATCATATATTTAGAGTAGTAAGATTATTAATAGTATAATTTACTTTGTAAAGCACTTTAAAGCTCAAAACGAGTATAGAAAACGGAGCGCATAAGAGGGGAGTAGGCGTGGTATGGATGCGTGTCTGAAAAACCCTGAATATATTACGCTACGTCCGAAAGCCTCGACATGTTCGTCAGAGATTTAACTATCCGTATGTTGCGCCGAGTAGATACATCGGAAGAAATATATCTCCGGAACATAGCATCACTGCATGCAAGAACACCAGCGAAAAGAATCGCCAGAAGTGAACAACGATCAGTCAAACACACGAGATTATCACAAAGTGCGGTTCGGAGTAGAGTCAATCACAGCCACACAAAACACGTTTCACAATGCGTACCTACCACAGAAACGTTTCCATAGTTGTGACAAGCGTAGAGGCTGGAGGGTTAAATGAAGGGTTAAATTAAAAAACATCAGGTTACTCCACATAAGCAAAGACGTGTGTGAAAAGACACTAAGAAACTTAAAGACTGTTACCTAGCCATTCCACAAATACATCTACGTCGTGCGTCGCATGTGTTTTACTGACATGTACATATATAGTTAGCTTAGTTCAACTATTAGTAGATTTTTTGTAATTTCTGACTGCCCCCTCCACTTGTCAGTAAAAGTAAATAATGTTCTTCCCAAATGCTCACGTGAAGATTGATATAATTATTTTATAATTTTCTCTATTTCACTTACTGATTTATGGGCTGCAGTTAAGGAGTCTATAGAGGAATTAACATATAGCGGTTCATTACCAGGGTGATGGTAGCACATTTGATAAAATCGCGAGCAGACCTACACTTACATATATCCTTATCCTATATCCTATCCTCCCCTTTCCTTTTACCACTTACGTAGCACTTCCATAGATAGTTTAGCTCTATATGCGTTATTGTAAATCGAGGCAAAAGCCTAAGCTAGATGCCATTTCGCTCTTCGTCCGGTGAAGCTGTGAAGGCTCGTCAGGTCCAGGTAGGCAGGTATGCAGTTCGAAAACCATTTGGCTGAGGTGAATTTAAACAGAATTACCGTATAGTCCATCAAGCTTAAGATAATATATAATATTGCGTCACTCATAAAGAGGGGTTCCTTTCATCTCACACTTTCATATCATCTTTGATAGCGCCAAACTCGTTTAAATTGCCTCATCTAAGTTTGATACACTTTCCCATATGTACGTGAAATTTTCGATTAGATTTATTTAAAGTGAAATGCATAGTATAACGAAATTAGTTTCCAGAGTAGTGTTAATACGTACATTAATTAGATAACTATCCTCGAATTGCGTCGTGATGTCTAACCTGAAAGAGCTCTTAGCAAGATTCTGAGTACTGAAAGCAAAATAATCTGAAGTAACCAGTCTGATAAAGCTAATGGCTAGTCGGCGCTGCTCTGTGTTTTAAAACAACTATTTTTAGAAGTCCCTAATTCATCGGAGGCATTTTGTTAAAATGTATATTATAGAAACTTGAGCAAATTACTTATTTCAAATACTTCAACCATGCATTTAAGAATATATAATTTCATTTATTCGATTAACATAAAATTATCCGGCAGTTTATAAATTCTGTCGTTAAATTAAAAAAAAGGAGCAAAATCCAAATTTAGCGTTTCTTAATATTTTACGTTATTTTTCAAGATCTTTAAATTTTGTACATGTAAAATATGCAGACCATAAAAAAATTACTAACTTATCTACCTAATACCTTTAAACGAGCAATTCTTGTATATTTTAATATATTCAGGATCTCGGAAACGGTCTGAGATTCTCTATTTCCGTGAAACTTACTATGTACTTAGATGGTTTCGAGGACGATAAATCGATATCGCAAGATTTCATTCATAGAAAACTTTTTAAATTAGTTTTCAGGTAATGAGAAAACTATAGCCAGAATATAAAGGTAAATTTCGCCGCCGCTGTCAAAACAAAAATAGCTCATATGGAAATTAGCTGCTTCGAAAATCCGTCTAACTCCAGTTCAAATACGAGTGATATCCAATGTCTTTTTCAAACATTGTAATTCTGGTAAAAAATGATAATTTTCTGAGGCAAACCTAACAGTTTATTTTAAATAATAAATGATTTTTAAAAAACCAAGCTAGGCTCGGTCGGTCAGGTACTGTAAGGTAAAATATGAACTTAGTTTTCAGTACACAGTACACAGGAAACCTTAAAAAATAAATATGTTATAGAATGATAAAAACTGGATTTAGCTCGTTTTGAAATGTTACGACGAAATTTTATTAGTTTTATTTTGTGTTACAATGTCATATAAAAATACTAAAAACAGAAGATTTTCTTTTCTTCCATATAGTATTAACATATTTTATATGTAGTCAAAGAAATTATGTTATACCAATATATATCATGTTACACCACGCTAAGAATAACCAACAAATATCAATTTTCAAATCTTCTCATAGTATAAAGTTTCAGTTTAGAGCGCGCTGACCGACCGAGGTAGTTGAATCAACGCTAATTTACTCTGAATAATTACTGTTTTCCTCAATCAGGGAATGGCTAAAATTGAAAATAAACTAGAAGAAAATTAATTAAAAGCCATATTAATTTTTTATGAAGGATATCGAAGGAAGTTGATGAGTTTTCATTTTTGCTTGGTCTCAATTTTTTTATTCAACTCTATTCACCTTGCAATACCGGCCAGTATTAATAGATTATAGTAGATTAATATTGGTAGAGGCACACTGAAGCTATTACTGGTTTCAGCATGAATGGATCGGCTCACCCGTGGTAGTACCACCCTCTCACAGAAAACTGATATGAAGATACAGTGCTTGCATATTTGCGTTTCGTTCGTTAAGTAAGAGCGCCGGAAGCTCACCTCTCCTCACCTTCCTCCTCTCCTCTTTCCTTCCCCCCTCTCTTCCCTAACACAAGCTGGCAACGGACTTACGACTCCCCTGGTCTTGCAAGTGTCTATGAATGGTGGTGATCACTTAACATCAGGTGACCTACCTGTTCGTTTGCCTTATACGATATAAAAAAAGACTACATCGTCATTCACATGGGGTTGTATCGAATGTCAAAACCTACGTACTGAAAAAAATACAACAATGCCTTTATTCTACTTCTGTTTTTATTTGAGTGCAAATACATACATTGTTATACTATATGCACCATTTTATAACCCACGGGTATAACAAATCATTAATAACTTATTTGATTGGTGATTCTCGTCAAGTATTTACAGGTATGCCTCTAATACAAAAGAATCAAGTTCAACTATTTTCTCATTCCTCAGTTACTATATTGTTACAATTATTTAATATATAATAAAAAAAAATATAATTAAATATTTTTGTAGGTGGTAGAGCCACGCTGAAGCTATTACTGGTTTCAGCATGAATGGGTCGGCCCGTGAGGGGTAGTACCACCCGACCCACAGAAACATCGACGTGAAGTAACATAAACAGAATTGTTCCGTTTCGTTCGGTCAGTGAGGACCCCAGAGGTCCACCTCCCATCTCCTCTCCCCCCTCCCACTCTTCCTCTACCCCCCAAACAGCCTGGCAACGCACTTGCAATTCCCCTGGGGTTGCTCGTGTTTATGAATGATGGTGATGACTTAACATCTGGTGACCAGCCGGTTCGTTTGCATCGTATGATATAAAAAAAAAACAAATAATCCCTCAGATTCATCCACATCCTTGTTGTTGCGTATCTAAGTAATGTAAGTCTTATTTTCTGTGAAATACATTTAAAATCACAAGGCCACTTTACACCCCTAAAGTCGTACGTATAATTAGAAATCATGAAAATAAGTTATTTGTGTGACCAGTCGATTTAGTTATGAGGCATTAAATTACTCGCTAATTATAAAGGTAGTGTAGTTTTACTCGTTCGCCGGCCTTTTTGTTTAAAACAATAACCTTCCATCGGGTTAACTGTAACTTTACACGCAATTACACTTACAGTACTTCATACTGTAAATCTCGGTTAAACGAACCTCGATAAATCGAAAACCTATATTAATTAAATGTAGGCCTTGTTATTTTTCCTTCAAGTCCCATTATTCGAAATTTGAACATTAGATAAGTCGGAAAATTTGATGATTATAAATATACGATCTTTATAGATCCAAGAAAAAATAAATGAAGCATAAAGTTTAAAAATAATTCCGATTATATTTTTTTAACTATATCGGATTTAGCATTTAATTAGAATAACACCGTATACGCGTATTAAATGACCATTTGAACTAAGGTGGTAAGTACGTTAAACGCAGAAGAGGACCGGGTCTCAAAGGCAGTTGCCAGAACATACGTGTAACATACATACACACAAGGAGACAAATTTTCATCTTGAGGTTAATAGCAACTTAGGCGGCTTTAAAGAAAATTACCAACGCTATGGTTTTATCACATTGTTTTCCTTCTCTAAAAGTTTCATCTAGCTATTTCGCAATAATTGTAACTCATGTCGATGAACGCTGTGTCCGAACACGCTAACCGTTATCGCTTATTGCAAAAGGAAACTTTTATTTACAAAATTATTATTGATATAAGAATTTTTATTTATTTCACCTTTGTAAGTAAACAATAGGTAGATTCTACAAATACCTTAATTCAAAACTCCTTATTAGTAACGATTTCAAAAAGCCGAATTTTGCCAGGATTCCCTCGAAGTTCGACTTATCGGGGTTTTATTATAATTGTAAACGTGTCAGATTAAACAAAGTTTTATTATTTACGTATTTATATTTATGTAGTAATACAGGGTTAGAACATATTTTTAGTTCTCTTCAAGTTTTGAAACACTAACAAGAAAGATATTAAGGGGGGAAGTCCATATAGAAAGAAGCCTGAAAATCGGTCATTTTTAAGATTTTTTTAATTTAATAAAATAATTTAATTGTTTTTAAACTTTAACACAATTTTATTCAATCTTTATAGGGTAAAAAAATTTTTTTTTTCTTTCAATCCTCCGCCGCGAGTTCCCTAACCGCTGCATTTATCATTTATACATATACCATTGATCTGAAACCAAAAAATTAAAGTCACTGTGATGCAATCTAGAAAGCCGGCGTTTAGAACAAACCGACATGTTGAGACACTCAAGTAAATTGAGTCCTGACTGTTACAATAAACGTAACTTAAACACATACATTTTATTCTACCATTAATTAAGGACGGTCATAAAGCTGTACTCATTTCGCGGGCTTATTTTAAAACGATCGCTTTTCATGTCGTTTTAATAATGGTAGTTTAACTGTTCCCCGACACGCGATCTAAAATCATTTTTGTTTCTAGCTTGAACTTTTAAATTCTACTATAGTTAAGTTGTATTACTGTTTACACAAACATTATTATATTTCAGAAATGTAATACCTTAAATTGTAACTCTTTCCTACCAATAAATTCTTGATAATTTAATGTTGATTTATAAATTTTCAACATAATTTTCTTTAACAATAAATGTTTTTAACAACAAATGTGTTTAACAATAAACACAAATTTATACGCATACTTTGTAAGTACATCACTGATTTGTCAAGCAATAACTTAAATAAGTAACTTAACTAAGCCAATTTAGAAGAGATTGGATCATTCGAAACATTTCAATCGTTTGAATAGAATTTTGTTAAGAAAAATAATTATGCAGTGATTTTTAGATTATCTTTTAAACTGTTTTCCGTAGTGACTATTTTCTACTTTACGTTTCACTGTAATTTTGTAGTTTCATAACTGCCTAACATAAGTGTAACAAAGATGAAAGAACATATGGTATTACTTGTAAAATATGTTACTAAATGAATGTTCTAATTTGTATATACATTTATGTGAAAGGCAGTAAAGTGCAAGAGCTCAGTATCGATATAAAAAAGTAAATTTAATGACTTACGCACACTTAGAAATAATTTATAGGTCTATAATAAATACTCAATTTGTTTTTTTTTTTTGTAATATGGTTGAAATAATGTATAGCAGGAACAACAAAATCTCGGTAAATCAAAACTCGATAAGACGAAAACCTCTACAATTATAACGAAATCATTCTAAAAGTCGCAAAAATGAAATAAAAGTTTTGAATACAGATTTACAATAACTTAATTTACTGTTTAACACCAGGCGGCCCGCGTGATTGCTTGCTACCATCGTCGTATAAAAAAAAACTCAAAAAAAATCATGTCTATAGCTTCTGTTGAGCGCATTGAATTATAAATCGGATTGTATAGAGAAATCTATTTATTTCTTGATCACAATCACAACATTCTCGTATAACGTTTGCACATCTTGATAGATGATACAACAGGGAGGTAGTGTTGCCACTTATTTACGAGTAAGTTACAATGTTATATTGCTATACTAGCTGTGCCCGTGACTTCTTCTACGTGCTCCTTATATAAACAACAATGGTTAATAAAGTCCTTTAAATGTTTTAAGTCCATTTACTTATTTACTTTTCTCTCATACATACGCTGCGTCGTTATTAAAACTACAAAACTTTTGATAGAGGGGACCGATTTTAATACAACAGGGACTAAATTGCTTTCGAGGATATGATTTATGATTAAGGTTTTGTTGTGAACTCAATACTTTAGTAGTGATGCGTGTTCATATAAACATACAGACAGACATTTCTAAAAATGTCTGAAATGTATTTTATTACTCATTTCGATACGCCTGCAACATTTTTTTTCACGTAAATCGGAAAAGTACAGACCCGCCACATTTACGTTTTTATTATATGTATAGATTTCAACAGCTTTAAGTAAGTACGGTATAGAATCGAGGGACCGACATAACAATATAGCCAACAATATGTAATACAAATTAAGTAAACTTTATTTTAAACATTAACTCCTTAACAAGTATATGTATTTATTCATATCTCTGTAACTAAAAGCCGTAAAGAATTTATAAGGAAAACAATTATTGAATCAAAACCTATATAGCTTGAAGTTTCCACGTCCCTCTAGAAGTTTCTGTTATCGAAATTATAAATAAATAACGGAGTACATTCGCGAATATATTTGACATTTAATATAGGTTAGAGGTAGACGGTAGGTGGTAGAGCCACGTTGATGCTATAACTGGTTTCAGCATGAATAGGTCGGCTCGTCCAGGGTAATACCATCCTCTCACAGAAAACCAACGTGAAGTAACAGTGCTTCTTGCATTGTTGTGTTTCGTTCGTTCAGTGAGAGTGCCGAAGGACCATCCCCCTCTTTTCCCTTACATTCCTTAATTTCCCTTCCTCTCATCCCCACCAACACAGGCTGGCAAATGCACTTGCGATTCCCCTGGTGTTGCTAGTGTCTATGGACGGCGGTGATCACTTAAAATCAGGTGACCCGCCTGTTCATTTGCCTCCTATTATATATAAAAAAAGGTTAAAAACTTACACAATGTTACAAAGTTTATCACATAAATAGTTGATAAACTTCAGAATAGTACAATTTATCCTATACGCCATCGTATAACAAAATGCTTTATGACAACTACCATTTTTTAAGAGCTCCATATGCAATCGCTCCTTCTTAGCTAACATACTTATAACCTTGGAGCTAAAGTATAAATTAGGGCGGAATTGTTGAACGTGAAAGGTCATGGTTATTTGGTTGGAAAGCCGCGAAGTGTTCAACTTAATGGTTACCGATATAATATTACACTCGCGAACACATTTCGATCGATTTACGTTAAAAACCATTTGTTCAATGGTGGAACTTTAGTATGATGTTGTTTAAATTTATTCTGTGTACAAAAAATTATAGAGTTTTTTTGGTTTGCGTGCATCACGCAAAAGCTACCGGTTATATTTCGATCAAATTTTGTTTGTTATAATTTTTGGAC